>BQKN01066072.1:1574911-1607953 GCA_022839385.1 Asparagus kiusianus
AAAACCCAGATCTGGAATTTTGTTTAAAGGATAAAAACATGAGTATTTATTTTGGTTTAATGTTTTTCCTTCATGTTTAGGGCTAAATGTTAGATCTAACCTATAAGAGATCGTTTCCCATGATAGATATGCTTTTCTTACTGTATAATAGGGTAAAATTGAAGGTTAGATATGTTGTATATCAGAAGAATTGAAATGGGTAACGTTTAGATCAAGTTCCAGTTCGTTATATGCAGATTTCAGCCCGTGAGTCGACTCATGACCTGTCATGAGTCGACTCACAAAGTGTTATGATGTTTCCTTTTTGCTTCTGTTGAGTCGACTCGTCAATATACGAGTCGACCCATGAGCTATGAGTCGACTCATAAAAATCATGAGTCGACTCACGAAGTTGTTTCCTGTTGCCATTTACCTTCTGTTCAGTCGACTCGTTATTGGTCACGAGTCGACCCATGAGGCTTGAGTCGACTCATTAGTGAGCATGAGTCGACTCATCTGAGATTTTCCTGTTTTCCTCGTATCTCTGTGAAATCACATACTGTATACAAACTTATAGATTGAACTCATATGCTATATATGTAAGATGATCTTTTTCTGATACAAAGTTAAGATTTGTACCGCAAGACATGTGTAAGAGTTGAATAGACATTTCTTTACTAGTGGTAACTTCATGGTACATATGAAGTCCTCGTGTTGGACTCTAAGCGACTAAAGTCCTCGTGTTGGACTATAAGCGACTAAAGTCCTCGTGTTGGACTATAAGCGACTAAAGTCCTCGTGTTAGACTATAAGCGACTATAGACCCCGTGTGGGGAAATCTTTGCTAAACCTTGAGCATAATACCCTTTTGGTTCTGAGCATAACATTTTGATGTAGTTGGACATGATAGCGGCATGAGCTGTGCATGACACTCATTTCGGCTGTGAGGTTTTGTCATAGCTGTGTTTATTAGTAGATATGGGATTGTTGTCTTTTCTTTATTGTTCATGTATTAGACTCCGGGTTTGGAACTTAGGGATTCTCAATTTGAGATACAAGGTATATACATGAGGGTTTCCTTGTTTGGATTATTTCGCTCGACGTACCTATGCTCGTGTTGAGGCTTCCTAAGTACTATAACCCCTTACTATTAGGACAATTGCTGACATATATATAGATATGCTGTGATAACTGTATTTTTCATATACAATGAGCCCTATCCCTTGGGGTTGGTTGTGATGTTGCTCGCTAGCGCTTTGACGCTCGTTGTCCCTCCCCCTTTTCAGGTCACGAGCCAGGAGCACGGAGAGCCGCAGGTTGATAGCGGACTACTTTAGTGTTCAGCTTTACTTTTTATCTATGTATTACTTTTCTTTGGGCTCCACTGTAGTTGTTGTCAGACATTTGAGAGTTTATTCTAGAGTTGTAAAGGCTGTGTTGCCTTAATTTCCTTTACTCAGACTTACTGTATTTTGAGACTTGTAAGAACTCCAGTTTATTTCATTTTAGACTTTGACTATGTACTACAGTTTATTTCGTTGATGAGGTGTATTGTGTTCTATCATTTCATTCAGTATTGTTGATTCACTTTTCACTTGCTTTGTACCTACACCTGTTGTTGACTCCACTAGAGAGATAGTGATTGTGATGGTGAAACGTGTTACTGCACGGTGTGGTGCATGGCAGGTTTGACATCCATGGTTTCACCTCGGACTGCAGCCGTGTGTGAACCCAGGGGCGTCACAGTATCATTATGGCTCTCAGCCTCTACAAAATGAATTATAAGTCTAGAGTCTGAACAAAATCAACTAACTGTGGAGTTCTGACTAACTACTACATAATAAATAGCTAGGTGAGATCTATGCAAAAATCTCATCAACCTGCGACTCTCCGTACGCTGGACTCGCTGACTGAAAAGGGGGGAAAACAACGAGCGTCAAAACGCTATAGCAAGATCATCTCCACCTCTCCCCAAGGGAAGGGGTAGGAGTATATAGAAAATAAAGTTAGTACATATACATATGAAATCATTCATAAAATTCTAACTGGAAGTTAATATATAGGAAATCACAACATGAGAGTTAGTACGTCGAGCGAAATAATTCAAACAAGAAAACCCTCATGTATATACCTTGTCTCAAATTGTGACTCCCTAAATACTAACTCTAAACCCTATAAATGAAAGCAGTAAACCAAAAGGAAAACACTCCAAACATCAAACATGTAGAACAAATATCTCATCCTTATCTATACTCGGGTAGATGGATCTAACATAAAAGGAACTCATCCAAATAAAAGCCAACAAAAAACCATGTTGTGTAAGTCATGGTCTCAGAGAAAGCACCCTACTCGCAGGTATTCAAAAATGAAAACCAAATTATAATTTATATTACTTACAAATGTGCATCTCTTATACATTAGCGATACTCTTGTAACATTCTTACTCAATCGCTCTACGGCAATAGGTTTTATCTCCTTATCCTGGAAATATAATATGACGATACTTTTGTAATACTTTTACTCAATCGCCCTGCGAAAATAGGTTTAATCTCCTTATTCCGAAAATATAAATGACGATACTTTTGTAATACTCTTACTTAATCGCCCTGCGAAAATAGGTTTCATCTCCCTATTCGAAAACATAATATTTGTATATTTTTCTTATTTATCATGTTAACACATCATATTTTAAATATACGTGTACATATCTTGGTGTACGTGTCCATATCTGGTATTTACTGACATCTCAGATGTTAAACAACTCATAAACATTTTATCATAACAGTACAAGGTCAAGAGACTAGCCCAAAAACTCAACAGTCGAACAAAACATGCACAGGGTATATGCAGCTTGGCGGTCGAGCGCGAATTTACGGTGGTCGACTGTGATGGGTTCCAGGGCCTATCCAGGTCTCTGTCCTGTACGCGTTCGACCGCCACTAGGGCGCGGTCGACCGTGAGCCGAAATCCCAGACTGTGCAGATTTCTACACAGTTAAAGATCATGACGATAAATTTTGATATAAACTTGTTTTTAAACATGTGAAACTTTCATAAAACATGTCAAAAGCAGTTAAATACTTCTGGAAACAATATCAATATGTACCACATGATTATTTGCATAAAATTTATTTTCAAAACCCTAATTTATGCATAAGAACTTGAAACAAGAACAAAACATCTTTCTTCACTTTAAACAACGTTTTAAATCATTCCCAGATCTTGAATACTTCTGTAAATTTTGTTCTCAAACTTTTTAACATGGAAAGACATTGTCTTTATACATATAATACAAAAGAATTAACTTTTATTCATAAACTAGTCAATTTGGCTCTATGAAACATGTTAAAAATTCTTCAAAAATGTTTTTAAAACTAGGAGGCGGATTAGCAGAGATCAACTTGCCTGAAACTTATAGAAAAACATTTTAGGATGCCAAGCCAAAATAGATCTCCAATCCAAAAGTTAAAATCACCCAAAAAATCCACTTGAAAGCCTCTAATATTCTCTAAGAATCAAATTAGGGTTTATGGGGGTTTGGTGGCTGTTAGGGTTCTTAGAAAACTGAGAAAATTTATGAAAGTTTGATATATAAACCATGGAAAACGAATATGGGATTTAGAAAACCAAAACCAACTCAAAATAGGGATTTGACTTCTGCAGGTTTGGCGGTTGACCGTGACGGTCGACCGGACTACGATCGAGCGCGGCGGTCGACCGAACTGGAATTTTCCAGTTACACATATTTGGCCATTGTGCATGTTTTGACTCTTTTCTTTCTCATGAATGGACTTGTTTATACTCAAAACACATGATATCATACTCATACCCCCATTTAACAATATTTATCAAAATAAATATCCATAAATCATAATTAATCTCATATTAATTATATTAACATAATTTTTTGGGGTTTTACATGAACAGACTTAGTGACATGTGTGAGTGTGTTGACTCAGTTTAGGTGGTGAACCCGAGTTTCAATGAGGATTATGGTTGACTTAGAAAAACGAGAAGAGTGGGGATGGGGAATTCATTGTTCATGTGATCAGATATAGCCGTTGATGTATCTTCCAGGCTCACCCCATGATCCAGTGTAGCTTGGGGTTAGTTTGTTGGGTCAAAGTGAAGCTAGTGTAGTCACTTTGGTCCATGAATTTGACATTCACCCAAGTTTAGCTTGAGTTCGAACCAGGTTAAAATCTGATTGCGTGTAGCCCTCTAACCGATCCAGTGTAGCGGCGTATTGGGTGCATGTAGGAGATTACTGAACTTTTAGTTATCCGATGATATGATCGTTGACTCTATGTGAGATTTGTACCAGTGAGTTTTAGGATGGCTAGTATTCGACCCGGTTACAATATGCAGTTAGCTTTATGTTTATCATATTTTAGTAGTTAATTTTCATGTTGATTTTTTTGGATTTTTAGTTGCACGTTTCTCTGTCTTTTCTGTTATTGTATCATTTTTCGCATTGGGTTTTCGTTTGTTCTCTTTCTTGGTGGGGTCTTGTCGTGTGCCATGCACGCTGACGTACACCTGTTTTCTCTAGTGTACATCAAACTTAGAGGAAGAACATGTCCAGCTTGGAGACAAGCCAGAGCTAGAGTATTCTCATCAGGAGTGCCTTGCGGATGGAGCAGAAGAACAAGTTGAAGCTTAGTCATTCCTTTTAGTTTATTTTTGTAGCACTTTTATGTCCTTTTGATCAGTGTATTTTTATATCCCTCTAGTATCCAGTTGGATAGTTTTATAATAAGGGCGTGTTTGACCCGACTATTATGTCTCGGATGATATTTTACTTATGCTATGGATTATTTTGTTCTGAGTTTATCTATTATATTGTTACTAACTGTGATCGGGGACCTATGACTTCGCATTGTATTTATTTCTAGATGCTTAGCATATTAGGTTGAGGAGAAATATTTTTTTTATTCTCCTTAATCTAATACGTCACTGGCTTGTTCACGTTCCAATTCTTGGTATTTTGGTAAGGGAGACGTGACAGATTTTTTTGGAGGCCCATGCAGGTCACGGTCCCGAGTTCCTACCAGTGAGAATATAACGGACAATTTAGACGCATATCATGATTTCATCCGTAAGACTATTCTTGAGCCCTTATCCTATTTTCTTGATAGATTTTGTTTTATCCCTATCTTATCACTCTTTGACTTTGGGGCTTTCCACTGTTCTTGTTTCATCATTTTGCGACTACACGCTCTCTCCTTATAACTCCTCTTTCCTTATACTGGTCGTTATTATATGTGTTATTATTTTTACAAATGAATTAGACTTATATATCGTTGATTGTATTGATTTTTGCATTATTTATTACATTATTTTATGTATCACACATATTGTTATATTGTATATTTTATTATTAAAAATATATATCATTACTTATACATTTTTGATTGTTCAAAATCATGTCATTAGATTTCACTTATACATCGCATATCACATCTGATATTTAGATTATTTTATTTTATTTAATATACTTTTGCATATCTATATTGTGTATATGTGCGCTTATCTATCATACTACCTGTTATTTACTTATGTTTTAGATTATTGTATATGATTCGTATTTTTAGTAATATGCATTAATATGTTCATGATCTTAATATTCTACATATGCACTATATTCTTATCCTTTACATTTTCTGTATAAAGTTTTTATCAGTAAGTTTTGTCTTGTTAGATTATTTTAGTATGTTCGTATTGGTTTTGTTATTTCTAGGAGCCATGTATTTCTATTTTGATATTTAAGCAATTATTCATATTGTTAAGTTTAGAGTTGAGTAACTAATTATATAGTTATTTTGTTACATTAATTATTATCCTTTCATAATTAATATAAAGATAATTCTAATATGTGTTTGTGGGTATGTATAATATTTATTCATGGTTGTTTATAGTGTATCTGCATATTTTTTGTTTGTTTGCTTCGTTTTCGATATGTATTGTTTTGTCATTGTGACAATATATATTGTATACTCGTATTATTTTTTAGTTTTTTATTTTATGGTATTTTTAGATATTTATGTCTTTTATTGTGTCATTGTTTGTTGTTATTCTCTATTCATTATTTTTGTTACTTTTGTTGTGTTTTACTTTCTTATTATTTTATATTTACCATTCTCTTTTTATTATAGTGTATTCACGTAGATTATTATATTTATGAAGTATACTTTTTATTAATTTATAGTCATTCATTATTTATAGTATCAACTGTGTAACCATATTTATCTAAAATACATCGGTGTTTTTATTATACAGAATTATGCTCTTTTTATATTTTTATTTGCTTATATACCTATTTTAACTTCAAAATTTTTGTTTATATATTATACTTCTTTATCTAGTAGTATGTTTGTGAGTGTCAGTATTGTTAGTAAGTATTTATGTTTTAGTGTATTCTATAATTTTTGTATGTGTTAATTTATTTTAAGTTTTATACAGTCAATTTGTTCGTTACTTATTTGAATGCATTGAGTCCTTTAATTATATTTATCTTTGTCATATTGGTATTTTTCATTATTTTAACTTGTGTTAGTAAGTATTTTTCATTATTTTGACTTGTGTTATTTTAGATCATATTATATCAATATCATTTTATTCTTATATTTTTCTTTGAATAGGAGTTGTTATTTTACGGCATGAGTGTATGGTGTTATGACTTTATAGCTTGTGTATAACGTTATTAAAGGTTGTTACCATGTGTGTGTTTGTTTAGCTTGATTTTTGTGTTTTACATATTGTATTATGGTTACGTATTTAGTCGAAATATTTTTGTAGTTAGTGAGTTTTATATTTTATGCAGTGTATTCTTGCTCATGTTTTTTCACGTTTCAATTTGTGTATTGCTATACTTATTGTGATTTAGTATTTATTATGTTTTTACTACATTTAGTATTTATTATATTTTGCTACACTTTTTGTTTGTAGTCACGTTATAGTGTAATTGTTTTTATTTTGTGTTGTATTTATTTTATTAATCCTATGTAGTGTACATATTACTTATACATGTTTACTGTGTGTGTTACCACATAATTTGGTCACATTTTACCTTTCATGTATGTGTTTTGTTATCATTACTGTTTGGTTATTTATTAAGTTATATGTTTTTCTTATACGTGTTTTTATGTTGTCTTTAATTTTATTAATTTATTAGTTTATTTGTGTTATTTGGGTTATATTATTTATTAGTTAACATAGTTATTTCTTTTACGTTTCATCAGTAGTTTTATAGTTTATTTTAGGATGAGAAATGAGTGTTATAAGTTTATACAACTTAGTTTCAGATTTTACACATTGTAGATATTTTGTTGTGTTTATTAGTTGTTCTCTTTTGTTAGGTTGTGTATATTTTACTTTAATATTGTATTTTATTATCTATTCATTAATTATTTCAATTACTATATTTATTAATTTTCCATACACAATAGTCTCTGCATTACTGTTTTAGTTAACTGTTCATGTCCATATTTGATTATTGTCTTGGATATTAATACATGACAGTTTATATGTTGTATTATGTTTATTCTTTATGTATATTAGATTTATAGTTTTTGTATCATATTTGGTTATTCTAACAGGTATAATGATATAATGGTTATTAGTATATTTTGATATTGTGTTCGTTGTGTAAATGTTATGAATACATAAATACATAATTGTTGCATATATTTTATGTCTTATATCTACGTCCATTGTTATGCTTTTTATTTTCTACTATCAGCTATTATATGTATTATTTTTGCTTTACAGATTACTATATGATATTGTGCATATCTTATTTTAATTCTGAGGGCGGAATTTATTTTATGGGGGATAGGATGTAATGATCGTGAATTTTGATACTAGTTAAATATTTTTTTAGAATTTTAAAATATTTAATTATTATATTTAAAAGAGAATTTGTATTTTTCTCGATTTTCTACAATTTTCTAGGATTTAAAGTCCAAGTTTTATATTTATTTTAATGATTTTTGTATTTATAAATTTATTTAGTAGAGTAAAAATTTTTAGAATTTATCTGTTATGTTATCGATGTTATTACGTATCATTTTGAATAATATGTTGTATTATTATTATTATTATTATGTATTATTTTGTATAATATGTCGTATTATTAATTACATATTATTTGTATAATTTATTGTATTATTTTTAATATTGCATATTATCTATTGTATTAGCACAACTGGTACGCTTTATCGCGTAGATAATTATTCCATAATTATTTGATTTTTAAAATAAGTAATCATATATTTTCGTAATTATTCTTATTTAATTGTACAATTTATAGTATTATTTCTTCAGTTGCGTATCAGCGGTTGTATTAATACAACAGATACGTTTTTATTTGTAGATAATTATTCTATAATTATTTTAAATTTTAAATATCCATAATTATTTATTTTAATTATTTTTGTTTAAATACCAAACCCTAACATAATCCTATATATATAATTCCTCTCTCTCTCTCTCTCATTTTCATATCACAACTGTCTCTCTCCTTCTCTTCTTCCCCAAAACACGATCCGTCATCCTTTGCTCTCTCCCTCTCTCAAAACCCACCGCCGCCTCGCCCGCCTGAACGCCGCCAGCACTACCACCCGACACCAAAGAGCCGCTCACTCAACCCCCCTCCATTCTCTTGCCCTGCGTTACCTAGTACCCTCACCTATGCCCAAACCCGCCTCCACGCCCTTAACCAGCACCGCCGCCCCATCTCCGACTGCCCCACCCCCTCGTCCTACTCCCCCTCTCTCGCGCCACCCCTAGCCAACCCGTAGCCACCTAACACCACCCGACCAAGCCCAGATCCTCCGCTGCCTTAACTGTCAGCCATCAACCCCTCTGACAGCTCCCCCTCCACTCCTCTTCCTCCTCTCACCGCCGACACCCCCAGCTTGCCCTCCAGCCGAACCGCCAGCCTCCCCTCTCCGAACTCAGTCCCCTCCTCACGTCGCCGCCTACTTGTCCTCTTCCCCATCACTACCACCTCCTCCAACACCCGCGACCCCTCTCCTCTGACAGCTCCACCTCCCCCTGCTGAAATCTCGCGCCGCCGATACCCCAAAGCCGCTGGTGACCCACGCCGCCTCCTCTCTTCCCCGTGATCTCTCTTGTACCATATGACAACTCCGGGGGCCGCCTTCCTCAGATCTGTCGAGCTCCATCGCGTCCGATCTAACCCGTGCCATCGACGTCAACTCGTTCGACGAACCGAGACAAGATCTCGCCTCTCCTTATTGTCGTTTCAATATTATATATGATATGTGTAGATTAGTTTGTATTATAATTAATTGCGTGGGTTGTTTGGTGAATATTATGGATTTAAATCATATATATATGATAAATAGTGTTTTCAGAATAGTTATAATAAATTAAAAAAATTTATTTTGATAACGGAATTATTTTAAAGAATTTATAATTTTTTTAAAAGAATTTATTTCAAGGAAAAAGAATTATTTTAGAATAATAATTTGAAATGACAAGTTAGGTGTTAAAATTATAATCTAAGAAATATTATCGAAAAAGAAATAAATTAAAGGTAATTTATAAAATAGAGAAATGTTACTATTCATGCAGAAAAGAATTAACATATATATACTACATAAATATATTATGTTAAATTAGTTATAATGAGAAATAATTTTAAAGAATGATTTTGGAAAAAGAATATTTATTAATTAAGAACGTATAACTGATAGTCGTAGAGCGTGATATTTCATGTGCAAAACAACATCGGTTTCCGGTTTTCTTTTTACCGTATTATTATATTAGAGGATACTTAATTACAGTTAGCTTACATGAGAAGTTTGGACACCCAGTAGTAAGTTATCAATGAAACCTATTTACACGTGCATTCACACTGTGGTAGGTTGTTCATGCATTCCATGTTTTAATATAGTGATTATTCATGCTTTATAAACTTGTTTAATCATGTTCGACACGCCATGTTATTATTGTATAGAATTAATTTTATTTATTACCTCTTGTTTTGATTAAGAATCTTAGTAGTTCCTGACTTAGTGGCCTCGTGCGTCATGAACAGACTTAGTGACATGTGTGAGTTTGTTGACTGAGTTTAGGTAGTGAACCCGAGTTTCAATGAGGATTATGGTTGACTGAGAAAAATGAGAAGAGTGGGGATGGGTAAGTTCTTGTTTATGTGATCAGATATAGCTGTTGATGTATCTTCCAGGCTCGCCCCATGATCTAGTGTAGCTTGGGGTTAGTTTGTTGGGTCAAAGTGAAGCCAGTGTAGTCACTTTGGTCCTTGAATTTGACATTCTCCCGAGTTTAGCTTGAGTTCGAACCAGGTTAAAATCGGATTATGTGTAGCCCTCTAATTGATCCAGTGTAGTGGTATATTGTGCACGTAGGAGATTTGTGAACAGTCAGTTATCCGATGATATGAGCGTTGAATCGATGTGAGATGTGGACCAGTGAGTTTTAGGATGGTTAGTATTCGACCCGGTTATCGTATGTAGTTAGCTTTATGTTTATCATATTTTAGTAGTGAATTTGCATGTTAATTTTGTTGGATTTTCAGTTGCACATCTCTTTGTCTTTTCTATTGTTGTATCGTTTTTCACATTGGGTTTTCGTTCGTTCTCTTTCTTGGTGGGGTCTTGTCATGTGCCATGCACCCTGACGTACACTTGTTTTCTCTGGTGTATGTCAGACTTAGAGAAAGAATAAGTCCAGCTTGAAGACAAGCCAGAACCCTAGTATTCTTAGCAGGAGTGCCTAGAGAACGGAGCAGAAGATCAAGTTGAAGCTTAGTCATTCCTTTTAGTTTATTTTTGTAGAACTTTCTTTTCCTTTTGATTAGTGTATTTTTATATCCCTCCAGTATTCAGTTGGATAGTTTTGTAATAAAGGCGTATTTAACCCGAATGTTGTAAAACCCCATAAAATACAGTGAATGAATTTTTTTATTGTGAAATATATGTTTATATCATAGATGAATGTGACAACAAGTGTTTGGGGGATTAAACGAGTGTATTTATATGAGAAAGATCGAGTGATAAGACCAGCAAACAAACAACATGCACTAACAGGAAATTTCCTGTGCGGTCGACCGTGACGATCGACCGTCGGGCGCGTAGCAGAAGCAGAAAGCTTCTATCTCTTGCGCGGTCGACTGTAGCGGTCGACCGTACGTAGTTTCGCCATTTTTCCCAGTTCGAGTCTTATTGGGTTTTGGGTCAGGTTTGTGGGCTCATATATATAATATTATATTCATCAGAGCTTCTTCTTCACCACAGAAAACCCTAGCAGCCTCCTCCTTTCCTCTTGAAAACCCTAACCCCTTCTCCTTGGTGATTTCGGCGAATTTCAAAGAGTTTGAGCGTGATCCAGCGGTTTTCGGCATAGGAGCATATTTTTCCAACGTTTTTTTAGAGTTGTTCATCATCCCTCAGGCGAGTTTCATCTCACCTAACCCTATACCCATGTTTTTAAATGTTTTAATAATGTTTTTCATGTGATTTGTGAGCCTAACATACTAGATTATGTATAAAAATAGATCTATATGTTGTATTTTTGCAAAGAGAACGTGTTTTCAGTTAATAAAGCTCACCCACAAAATTCTTAATACAGATCTAGATCTGAGTTTATTTCTAAAAAGAGTTCTGTAAGAAATATTTTTGTTTTTGAAGATTTTGACACGAAATTTACATGTTTAAGATTTAATTCGTTCTATCTATAGTGATTAGACTGAAATTCACATGTTCTGGTTATGCTAAATCACTTATGAAGGATTGATAATGGATACAAATATCACACGAAAGTTTTTGGATCAAACCACGTAGAACAGAAACCTGAACTAGGTTTTCTGCTTTTACGCGGTCGACCGTGGCGGTCGACCGCGTGTCATGCATAGAAGCAGTAAGCTTCTGCTCCAGTCACGGTCGACCACGGGTGGTCGACCACCGGGGGATTTTTTTCTGCTTTTATCCTGTTGTACTTAGGTTTGTGTGGCTGACAAAATATCTGGGTTATATGAGTTTGTTATACACTGAGATTGGTATACATTAGTTGACTTCAGACATGAGTCTTAGATTTATTCATGGTGAATGGTATATATGTGATTTCTGACACTATTTGCATATTACAGTCCTCGTGTTGGACTATAAGCTATCAAATCCTCGTATTGAACTATAAACTATTAAAGTCATCATATTGGACTATAAGCTATCAAAGTCGTCGTGTTGGACTATAATCATCAAAGTCCTTGTGTTAGACTATAATCCACTACAGTTCTCGTGTTGGACTTTAAGCTATTGCAGATCATACTTTGGACATTTATTTATTGCAGACCATGAGTTGGGTATGTAATTGACATATGACAGGTCATTGATATTTCGGTTGGGGATAGAGTTATTACTCCATGTTGTAGTTTTTAAATTTGGTATTTAGCTATTTACAATTTGAGCTAAGGGAGGCGTACATATGCTCGTGTTGTAAATTTCTAAACATCAAACCTCTATTTTATTTTTACAGTCGATGTTTAGCTATCTATATGTATTATCAGATATTTTCTTATCCTTCTAGCCCTTTTCCCTAGGGTTGGTTGAGATGTTACTCGCTATAGCGCTTTGACGCTCGTTGTTTCCTCACTTTCAGGTAACAAGCCAGGTGCAAGGAAAGTCGTAGCTTGATGGAGTTGTTCTATTTACCATTTTTAATTTTTGCTAGTAGTTTATGTTAGGACTCCACAATAGATGTATTTATGAAACATTTGAGTTTTTATTCTAGTTTGGATAGGCAATGTGCCTTAAAATCATTTTATTTGATTCTTATGTCGAGACATTTGTATTCAGTTCAGATATTACCTTTTTGAAGACTTATCCATTTATATCAGTAGTAGTGATTATTCTTCTGAGTATCTGTTGTTTAGTTTCCTTTTTTGTATACTCTCTTTTTCCTGTTTTGTACCTACATCTGTTGTTGATTCTACTAGATAGGTAGTGACTGTGATGGTGAAGCATGTCGTAGCATGGTGTTTAGTGCTTGATAGGTTTGACATTCTTAGTTTTACCTTAGACTGTAGCCTTATTAAAACTAGGGGCGTCATAATTGGTATCAGAACTCTAGTTTTATTATCCTTAGGATCATCCTGTATTGAGTCGTGGAGTTAGAGTAGAGTTTCTTAAGATTCGTGTATAGAGTCCGCTAGAAATTCAAGAATGAGTGAGGATGTTATAAATGCGTATTCAAAAATTACAAATATTTTTTTTGTGATATTAAAAGTATTTGAGTGAATGATATATGATATGAAATTCTTACATGTTTTGTTCGACGACTTATAAACCTTCTTATATATGCTCAGATGGCTGGACTTGGTAGACCTCGTACTCGGAGAGCTGATTAGGCAGAGCCACAGCAGGCTCCACCTGAGCCGTAGCAGGCTCCACAGTACTTGATAGATTTGATGGCTCCTATAGCCGCTAGGATGGCGGCACTTGAGGAACTCGTGACGAATCGTGTCACACCACCACCACCAGTAGTTCCACCACCAGTTATACCAGCTACTCACATTGCAGAGGATTTTCCAGAGGGCACACGGATGCCCGCCCCACAGGCAGTTGCTGATAAAACCACTGAACAGGAGGCTTGGCTCTGCTTAGTAGAGAGATACCATAAGATGAGAACATCAGAGTTTCAGGATTCATCAGATTCTCTTGCAGCACATAAATGGAAAGAGGATGTGAGTAACATTCTTGAGATACTGAATGTGACTTCGGTTCAGAAGCAGAGGCTGGCATCTTATAGTCTCAAAGGGGATGCAGGGATATGGTATCGGCTCCAGTTTACTCCAGATCAGAGGATGACCCTCACCTGGGAGGATTTCGCCTACTTCTTTGATGAGTAGTATATCTCTTCCGCGACACGGGTCGGGAAAGAGCTCGAGTTGTCCAGATTGTCTTAGGGAGACATGTCAGTAGCTGATTTCGAGAGCAAGTTTATGAGCTTGCTTCACTTCACGGGCATGTGGCAGACGGGAGAACGCCAGGCACAGATGTTTTTAACAGGACTTCGCCCTAACCTTCGTTGATACCTCGTTTCTAGGAGGTTCTATTCAGTACGAGAGGTAGCGGATGCTGCTACATCACAGGAGAATGAGTCAACGATGTTCCAGAAGAACAAGGAAACGAATACTAAGGATAAGGGCAAGAATAAGAGGACTTTTTTGGGACCCCAGCAGCAACAGTAAGGCCCTTATAGGAGAGGACCCCAGCAGGATCAGAGAGCGCCTCACTAGTGCAAATTTTAGGGCACTTGTTTTAAGTGTCACAAGCTTGGCCACAAAGCATCAGAGTATCGCAGTGCACCAGCAGGAGTCCAGCAAGGGAGAGGGCAGAATCAGTAGCAGAACAAATTCTAGGGCCAAGGTCAGGACCAACAGACTAGACTTGAGGCACCATCGGTAGTCCCGCAGATTGAGGGATAGGTTCGTACAGTTCAGGAGGTTCCTCAAGGTCAGGTAGTCCCATATGCCACACCTCTAGCAGCAGAGCAGCTTCCAGCCACAGGCAAAGTGTATGTAGTAGTTCCTCGTGATCATGGTGCGAGCGGGGCCATAGTGGAGGGTACGTTCTCCGTGAACTCCTTTCCAGCCCGTATTCTTTTCGATTCAGAAGCTTCGTATTCTTTCATATATTATGCTTTTATGATTAGACTTCAGCTCGTATCTCAGCCTCTAGATATTCCTTTGTCAGTTTCCACCCCTCTAGGTGAGATGTCGCTCTTGGAGAGCATTTGTAAGAGGTGTGTTATCGGTTTAGACGAGTCTAAGTTCATTATTGATTTGATAGTGTTGAGCATGTCAGAATTCGATGTCATTCTTGGTATGGATTGGCTATGAGAGGTGTATGTGGGAATGACTATTCCCGATGTGCATTTCTTGTATTATTAATTTTTAAGATACAATTTCAAAATTTTGAGGACAAAATTCTTTTAAGAGGGGAAGAATGTAAAACCCCGTAAAATACAATGAATGAATTTTTTTATTGTGAAATATATATTTATATCATAGATGAATGTGATAACAAGTGTTTGGGGATCAAACGAGTGTATTTTTATGAGAAAGATCGAGTGATAAGACCAGCACACAAACAACATGTAGCAACAGGAAATTTCCTACGCGGTCGACCGTGGCCGTTGACCGCCAGGTGCGCAGCAGAAGCAGAAAGCTTCTATCTCTTACACGGTCGCCCGTGACGATCGACCGTACATAGTTTTGTTAGTTTTTCCTTGTTCGAGTCTTATTGGGTTTTGGGTCGGGTTTGTGGGCTCATATATATAATATTATATTCGTGAGAGCTTCTTCTTCACCACAGAAAACCCTAGCAGCCTCCTCCTTCCCTCTTGCAAACCCTTGTTGGCCTTCTTGTTTTGATGATGTTTAACAAACAATTTACTTCTAATGTTGTTTGTCTAGTATTTGTGTTTTCTTAGCAAGTATAGACAAACAACGTTGTTGGAGGATGGATGGATTGCGCCATAACGACGATATCAAATGGAGGTTGGCGGAATTGTGGAGTGAAGCAACATACAATTCAAGTTAAAGATCAAGTTCAAGCTTCATCCGCAAAGTGTACCAAGTCAAGCTTATTGAAGATCAAGATCGGCTTGGGTAATCTAGTTTAGGTTTTATATTATGTGTGTTAAGTACCTTAAGCTCAATATCATATACACATACGTATTTGGTTTCTATGTATATATATAGTTATATATATACATGCATGGTTTTGGGTTTTCATGTTTTGGACATACTTGCAAAATACATGAGTTTTTACAAATAGAAATTCAATTTGAGAAATTCTTTTTCTAACATGTTTGTTTTCATGTTTATAAACATTTCGCAAAGTTTCATCAAGTTTGGAATTGATTTGTTATGTTTAAAGGAATTTACAAATTCACGTTTTCGTTCGTGCACATGTTCGTGCATATTTTACAAAACTAATGAGTTTTCACAAATGGAAAGTGATATTTAAAAAATTCTTCCTCTGACATGTTTATCTACATGTTTATAAACTTTCCTTAAAATTTTACTATTTTTGGAGTTGATTTACTGTATCTAATTGATTTTACAAAATCGTGTATGTCAGCAGTTTTTCAGAAACTGTAAATCTACGTTCAAATATTTATTTCTCTCAACTGGGAAATGTTTTTTCCGAAATTCTTTCTCTAACATGTCTACATGTCTAGAACATTCCCACAAAATATCATAATTTTTGGAGTTCATTTACTATTTTAAATTGATTTTTAAAAAACATCTGCGTATTGCTACAGTAACTCCGGTCGACCGAAAATGTCTCAGGACGTTACTCAGCTTTGCAGATAGCTCCCGGTCGACCGTACCGGTCGACCGAAGTTACTGTAGCATCCGACCGTTACTACAGTAATGGCTAGTTCTGTTTTTTTGTTTATTTTAGTGTTTTGGGGTGTTTTTATGGGTTTTTGGGGTTGTTTCATGAGCCTATATATACCCCATGCCCTCATACCTCTAAGAGTCCTTAAGAAATGTTTTAAACAAGTTTAAAGGATTCTAAACAAGGGTTTAAGTTTGTTTAATGTTTGTTTAGAAGCTTTTAAGCAATTGGGTGTTTGAGTTTGAGAATTCAATTCCACAAGAGCTTGAGGAGGTCATCTATTGAAGTTTGAGCTTCCAACTATTCTCCCTCCATCTCTTGTCATCTATAGAGAAGTTTCCTTAAACTCAATTCTAGCATTTTATAAGTTTTGTTCTTAATTTCATAAGCTAGATTTAATATTGAGTTTATATTGTTTTATCTCTTTGTTCACACACAACCTATTGAGCTTATTGTATTTACATTCATAGTATAATTTGGGGTTGTGGGTTTGTGACTAAGAGTTGTGCTTAATTGAGTTCTCACATTGTTTAGAGAACAATCAATTGATTTATATTGTGCTTATTGAGAGATTCACTTGTAATACACTTGTACACCGAGAGAAGTGTGTGGTGAGAGACGGGGTCGAATCCAAGAGGAGTGGCGTCGGTTGACGTGCCTAGGGAGAGGTTGTAACCGAGCACTTGAGGAGGAGGACACGGGCTAGGACCAACACTTAGTGTGTGAGGTGTGATTACATAGTGATTGTATTGTGAGGTGTAAACATTGTTCGGGTGAACGTAGAAAACCCGGTTGTGATAGTGGAGATCTCCTCGAGGTGAGGAGCGGGGACGTAGGTCGTGGGGACCGAACCTCGTAAACATATTGCTTTGTTTGTGATTGCATTGGCGCACTTGTTTTTCATGTTCATATCTTACATCGCCTTTGTGGATTGCTTGTTGATCATCTTGCCCTATCACACTTGTAGTTATTGTTTACCCTTGTGTTAGTTTGCATATCCTTGCACATATCTTATTGTATATCTCTTTGTTAGGATATATCATCTTGTGTTAGTTTTATATCCGTGAACATACATTTCCTATATCTCTTTGTTAGGATATATTACTTTGTGTATATTACATATTCTTGCTCATAAGTAATTATATATCATCTTGCAAGAATATACTTGTTAATTATTTTTAATTGGCATTTAATCGGATTAGATTAGCATAAGACCCTAATCACCCCCCCTCTAGGGTCTAACAACCCTAACCCCTTCTCCTTGGTGATTTTGGCGGATTTCGAATAGTTGTAGCGGGATCCAGCGGTTTTTGGCGTAGGAGGATATTTTTCTAGCGTTTTTTGGAGTTGTTCATTATCCCTCAGGCGAATTTCATCTCGCCCAACCCTATACCCATGTTTTTAGATGTTTTAATAATATTTTTCAAATGATTTGTGAGCCTAACATACTAGATTATGTATAAAAATAGATCTATATGTTGTATTTTTGCAAAGAAAACATGTTTTTAATTAATAAAGCTCACCCACGAAATTCTTAATACAGGTCTAGATCTGAGTTTATTTCTAACAAGAGTTTTGTAAGAAAGATTTTTGTTTTTGAAGATTTCGACACAAAATTTACATGTTTAAGATTTGATTCATTTTATCTATAGTGATTAGACTGAAATTCATATATTCTGGTTATGCTAAATCACTTATAAAGGATTGATAATGTATATGAACATTGTACAAAAATTTTTGGATCAAACCACGTAGAACAGAAACCTGAACTAGGGTTTCTGCTTTTACGCGGTCGACCGTGGCGGTCGACCGTGTGTCGTGCACAGAAGCAGTAAGCTTCTGCTCCAGTCACGGTCGACCGCCAAGGATTTTTTTCTGATTTTGTCGTGTTGTGCTTAGGTTTGTGTGGCTGGAAAAATATCTGGGTTATATGAGTTTGTTATACACTGAGATTGGTATACATGAGTTGACTTCAGACATGAGTCTTAGATTTATTCACCGGAGCATGAGAGTGAATTGTATATATGTGCTTTCTGACACTATTTGCATATTATAGTCCTCGTGTTGGACTATAAGTTATCAAGTCCTGGTGTTGGACTATAAACTATTAACGTTCTCGTGTTGGACTATAAGCTATCAAAGTCCTAGTGTTGGACTATAATCATCAAAGTCCTCGGGATAGACTATAATCCACTACAGTCCTCGTGTTGGACTTTATTTATTTATTTATTGCAGATCATACTTTGGATATTTATTTATTGCAGACCATGAGTTGGGTATGTAATTAACAAATGACAAGTCATTGATATTTCGGTTGGAGATAGAGTTATTAGTTCATGTTGTAGCTTTTGAATTTGGTATTTAGCTATTTACAATTTGAGCTAAGGGGGCGTACCTATGCTCGTGTTATAAATTTCTAAACATCAAACCTCTATTTTATTTTTACAGTCGATGTTTAGCTATCTATATGTATTATCAGATATTTTCTTATCCTTCTAGCCCTTTCCCCTGGGGTTGGTTGAGATGTTACTCGCTATAGCATTTTGACGCTCGTTGTTTCCTCACTTTCAGATAACGAGCCAGGTGTACAGAAAGTCGTAGCTTGATGGAGTTGTTCTAGTTACCATTTTTAATTTTTTTTTTCTAGTAGTTTATGTCAGGACTCCACAATAGATGTATTTATGAAACATTTGAGTTTTTATTCTAGTTTGGATAGGCAATGTGCCTTAAAATCATTTCATTTGATTCTTATGTCGAGACATTTGTATTCATTTCAGATATTACCTTTTTAAAGACTTATCCATTTATATCAGTGGTGGTGATTATTTTTCTGAGTATCTGTTGTTTAGTTTCCTTTTTTGTATACTCTCTTTTTCCTGTTTTGTACCTACACCTATTGTTGATTCTACTAGATAGGTAGTGACTGTGATGATGAAGCATGTCATAGCATGGTGTTTGGTGTTTGACAGGTTTGACATTCTTAGTTTTACCTTGTACTGCAGCCTTATTTAAACTAGGGGCGTTACAAATATTATGTCTCGGATGATATTTCACTTGTGATATGGATTATTTTGTTCTGAGTTTGTCTATTATATTATTACTAACTGTGATCGGGGACCTGTGACTTAACATTGTATTTATTTCTAGATGCTTAGCGTATTAGGTTGAGGAGAAATGTTTATTTTTATTTATTTTCCTTAATCTAATAGATCGTGGGCTTGTTCACGTTCTGATTCCTGGTATTTTGGGAAGTGGGGCGTAACACTTGTCGAGTCGACATCCCTTTATGTCGACTCGAAAGGCGATACTTGTCACCCTCTTTTATCGAAGATGACTCACAATGAGTCCACTCGACCATTTGTCAGACGACTCGAAAGTTGTTACTTCTCGGCGAAGCTAAAGGACAATCTCTTCTAATAACCTATCTTCACTGCCAAAGTATCAACATCACATTCAATGCATTTCAGGCGCATCGTGCCCCTAGTCTCGATAGCCTTCATGACTCATCGGACCACGAGGGGCACTACCATGCCACCACTCACTTCTCATTTAATACTGAAGTGATCCTTCCGCCAATCACCAGCCGACACGTATAAAGCAAGTGCTGACACAGCCGATAGCCCACAGTTCACCATCGCCTCTTAGTGCTCGGCCGAAGTGACCAATCTACCATTATACCCTAGGTATAAATATAGGTACTATTCTATCTTTACAAAAGGATCGAAGATCTGACCCCTCAGATCCTAATTTCTAGATTCTGATCCAAATTCTCTAAAATTACAAATCATACTGCACACACAAGAACTGTCACATTTCTTATTTACCCCACCTAAGTTCATTAGCTAATTTGATCGTCAGAGGTACAACGTGGAAACCAAGCCCCGTCCTCTCACGACTTTCCACACGTGCAAATTTTTCAGATTCATAACTCAAGAACCAGATGTTAGACCCTAGAGGGGGGGGGTGATTAGGGTCTTATGTTAATCTAATCCGATTTTATGCCAATTAAAACTAATTAACAAACAAGTATGAAATATAACAAGATATATGAGCTAGGATAAGCAATATGAATAATGAGATATATCCTATATGATAAAAATATATGCAAGGATATGCAAACACAAGGGTAACATAAACAAATGTGGTGGATAAACTAGATAATGAGACAATGGCGATATGAGCAATGAGCACAAATATGAATGAACGCCCAAGCACACTCAAACACAATCAAATAATCACGGAGTTCAGACCTTCCGTCCTACGTCTCCGCTCCCCACTCCCGGGGAGAAATCCACTATCACAATCGGGTTTTCTACGCTCACCCGAATAACATTTACAACCACACTATGTCGGTTTTCATGTAACGTCCCGCCTCGGAATCCCGGAGTCGGTACGCTACTAGATCTGATGGACTGGCCTCACAAACCACCACATGTCTTTTCAGCACGTTTTGTCCTCACTCACGCACTCCCTGGAAAACTTCCCAGGGGGTCACCCATCCTAGAATTTCTCCAGGCCAAGCACGCTTAACTTTGGAGTTTCTAAGAGTTGGGTTCCCGAAAAGAAGATGCATCTTGGTGGTATGAGTATTCCAATCAAATCTATCAATAGTAATCACATCACCCTCTCAAGGGTTGGGGTATTACAATCTCCCCCACTTAAACTCACAACGTCCTCGTTGTGCCAAATCATACCATCCAAGACCGTACCATCCATGTGAGATTCTAGAGGTGGCTCCTACGGCCTCAAGAGGTGGCTCCCGCCCTCTTGACGTAGCACTTTGCGCCGCATAGCACTTAGCTCTCACAATTCCGGTTGGCTTGGCTCTGATACCATTTGTAACGTCCCGCCTCGGAATCCCGGAGTCGGTACGCTACTAGATCTGATGGACTGGCCTCACAAACCACCACATGTCTTTTCAGCACGTTTTGTCCTCACTCACGCACTCCCTGGAAAACTTCCCAGGGGGTCACCCATCCTAGAATTTCTCCAGGCCAAGCACGCTTAACTTTGGAGTTTCTAAGAGTTGGGTTCCCGAAAAGAAGATGCATCTTGGTGGTATGAGTATTCCAATCAAATCTATCAATAGTAATCACATCACCCTCTCAAGGGTTGGGGTATTACATTTCAACGCTCACTGATCAATGTATACACTCACTCACAATGTCGGTTTTCAACGTTCACCGATCAACGTCCACTCCTGACACTCGGTTTTCTAGCTAACCTAAAACTTTACAATCTCATAATTGTAACAAATAATAAATTTATTCTCTATAATAGATGAGAACTCAATATAGCTCACTCTTAATTGTTACAACTCCCCACAACCTAATTATACAATGTATGTAAATACAATAAGCTCAATTGTTGTGTGTGTAAGCAATGAGAAAATAAAATCAAATCTAAACTCAATATAAAAACTAGTTTTAAAGAATGATAATCAAATGACTAAGCAAATGTAAAGCTAGATAAAAGTTTAGAAAACGTCTCAATAGATAACAAGATGGAGAGATGGAGATTGAAGCCCAAACAAAGAAGAAGGTGATCTCCTCCACTTGTCAAAACTTCTTCACAAACCAAACAAACACTAAAACACACTTAAACCCTTGTTTAAAACTTGTTTAAAAACTTCTTGGTTGGATTAAAGAACTGAGGTATAAGGGGGTATTTATAGAAACCCCAAAGCCAAGAGAAAGCCAAGAAAAGATCAAAAAACCAACTCAGCAATGGCTCTGGAAACTAGCCGTTAGAACAGATTTGACTGTTCGACGGTCGACCGCAATGGTCGATCGCGAGCAACAAAAAACAGGACTATGGCTCTAGACAAGCGACGATCGACCGTGACGGTCGACCGCAAAAGTCTCTGGACTTGCTATAGTCGACCGCGAGCCAACAAAACGTAAACTGAGTTTTTGAACCCAGGGCGGTTGACCGCGACGGTCGACCGCAAACAGATACAAAATAAAAACTGTTATTTTGAGACTTTTATAAATATGTTAAAAATAACAAATGAAGTCCAAAAATAATGAAACTTTGGGAAATGTATATAAACATGTAAATGAACATATTACAAAAAGAATTTTTCAAATTGTATTTCTCATTTGTGAAAAATCATCATTTTACAGAATAGTCCAAAACATGAAAATGTGAACATATGAGTTTTGACAATTTAGCTTAACCATGTTTTGAAACAATACAAAATAATTTTGTAGACTTAATAAAAGATGTATATGATGATTGTTAAGTCTATAAACTAAGAATATGATATTTTCACAAATACATTAGAAAATAAAACATAGGAGTATGTATATGAAAATATATTTGTTTCATATCTAAGTAGTTAATTCAAATCACAATAATAAATATGAAAAATGTAATTTCATATTTATAAACATGAAAATCCAAAACCATGCATGTATATATATAACTATATATATACATAGAAACCAAATACATGTGTGTATATGATATTGAGCTTAGAGTATCTAACACACATAATATAAAACCTAAACTAGATTACCCAAGCTGATCTTAATCTTCAATAAGCTTGACTTGGTACACTATACGGAAGAAGCTTGAACTTATATCTTTAACTTGAATTTACATTGCTTCACTCCACTATTCCGTCAACCTCCATTGGATATGATCGTTGAAGCGCAATTCCATCCATCCTCCAACTTGTTATTTACCTAGAATAAATACGAAGACACAAACACTAGACAAATAATATTAGAAGTAAATTGTTAAACATCATCAAAACAAGAAGGCCAACAATCTCCCCCTTTTTGATGATGAATAATTTACAAAAAGGATATATGCATAAAAGAAAATGAATATACAAAGTATAATATATCATACATATAAACAAGAAAGAATATACTCCCAATATTTCTCCCCCTTTGACAATATCAAAAAGGGGACAAAAGAATTAAGAGAGCGAAAGCTCCCTCTACAAATAAGCATGGGTGAGTAAAAAACAAGTGTAGGGATTGCTCCCCCTATCAAAATGCCATATAAAATATATGCAATAAAGATCAAGGCAAAACATGTGAGCAAGCATAGAAAATATGTTAAATATCACTCACATACAACAATAAGGACACATAATGATATGTCATAAAAAAAATAGGTGTCTCAAAACACAAGAAAATAAAAACCATGTAAAAATAGATTTATGAAAACAAATGAGAGGATAACATGAGAATCATGCAAAAAGAATTTTTGAATGAAAACAAATCAACCAAATGAAATCAGAAATCAACCACAATCACATAAAACCAAACCATCATTGATTTTCAAAAATCAAGAGAGACAACTATATCTAGCTCTTGAGCTAGTATCAACCCATATGAACATTTTACCACCCGGTAAACAAGATTTGGGAATAAACACCCAATAATCCGGGGGGTTATATAAATACAAACCTCTCATCAAAACAAGACCAATAATCATGAAAATAAAAAAATTTGACCAATAAAAGGAAGTGTTTTCATGTTCAAAAACTTAAAGTATAATTTTCAAAACCAAGAAAAAAAGAAAAATAAAAACACTAAAATTCTTGGTTTAAAATCAAATATATTTTGGTACCCAAGTATTCTTGGTACCAAAAGGTTTAGGGACATGACCCCTATTATTTAAGCTCAAAGCCCTAGGGTTATGAACCCTCTTGGGTATATGTGGTGCACTAACATGGTCAAAATAATATTTACTCAAATGACTCTTTCGATTACAATTTGTGCAATGATAGAGATCCATTTGTTTTTGTGGACCTTTAGCTCGTGCATGGGAATCATTTGCTAATTAATATTTTTCTTTTAAATTATATTTCAAATGAGAAACATCATTAAACAAAGGTGGTTTACTTGAGAAATTTGGCAAGTTTGAATATTTTTTCAAATCATAACAAAACTTCGCCAAATGGCTAAATCTATCACAAACATCACATTTAAAAACATGTGGTCTACTAGAAACATTTGGCAAATTTGAATTCTTTTTCAAATTAAAGTAAAATTTTGTCAAATGGCCAAAACGACCACAATGATCACACTTGAACACATTAGCATGCTTATGATGAACTTTATGAGAATGAGCATGTGAATGTGTAAGTGTACAAGATGAAGAAGCTACATGAGATGCACAATGAGCATTAGAATTCTTATGTTTGTGTGCATCATAACAAAACTTAGCTAAATGACCTTGACGGCTGCAAATTGAACACTTATAAGTTTTGCTATACATGTGTGCATAATGAGTGGCTGATTTTGACTTAGTCTTGGCACACATATTCATAAGCTTCTTATGATTATTGATGCATGTTTTCAAAGTTGAATCTAAGGATAAAATGCGATTATTCATAAGATTCAAATCTTTATTATTAGGCACATATGCATTTTTAATAGACGTAGAACATAAGTAGTCATTTATGAAAGAAGCAGTATCATTTTGCATGTTCTTTACTTCTAACATGGCATTATTTTTATCATGAGTCAAGTTAGCAATATTTAATTTCAAATTATTATTTTCTAAATTTAACATATCATTGTTTTCTTGAAGAGCAATACTTTCTTGAGAAATGATATCAAATTTGGAAGCTAACTTCTCATGATCAGATTTTAAATCTTCATGCTTGCTTTGCAATTTAATAAAATTATTTTGCAATTTGTTATAGACATCCAATAATTTTTCACTAGCACAAGCAAGTTCATCACTAGATAAATCATTAGTGGCTTCGAACTCGCAAACCTCACTAGGGCTATCGCCTAGTGGCCGTGTGCATGATGCTCCATATGAACTTGATGCCGGATCCTCCAAAGCTTGTCAGATCGCCTCCAAGTGCCTTTGATGTGCTTCAATAAATTTCCATAAGGTGTAAGCACTATCAAAATGAACAAACTTGTTAGAAATAGAAGAATCAAATGCATTATGTAAGAATTCCAACAAGAGCTTGTTCATAATAAATAATTTTTTATCATTTTTATTTCACTTGGATTTCTCCAATGTGGGCATAATATAAGCACAATCAATGATTTCCCATAAATTGATATTTTTAGATTGAACAAATATTTTAAATCTAAAACACCATTGAGCATAACGGAAAACATTGAATTTAGGAGCAATACTAGAATCATAGCCTAAATAAGATGTATCATTCATATCCATAATTTGGAAAAATATGCAAGCAATGCAAAAATCAAAAATTGGATTAGCACAAAAAGATAACTTGGATCTTTAACTCAAAGCGATTAGTCCTTAAATCAAAGAGCACCAAGCTCTGATACTAATTGTTAGACCCTAGAGGGGGGGTGATTAGGGTCTTATGCTAATCTAATCCGATTTTATACTAATTAAAACTAATTAACAAGTTATCCTAGCAAGTATGAAATATAACAAGATATATGAGCTAGGATAAGCAATATGAATAATGAGATATATCCTATATGCTAAAAATATATCCAAGGATATGCAAACACAAGGGTAACATAAACAAATGTGGTGGATAAACTAGATAATGAGACAATGGCGATATGAGCAATGAGCACAAATATGAATGAACGCCAAAACACACTCAAACACAATCAAATGATCACGGAGTTCGGACCTTCCATCCTACGTCTCCGTTCCCCACTCCTGGGGAGAAATCCACTATCACAACCGGGTTTTCTATGCTCACCCGAATAACATTTACAACCACACTATGTCGGTTTTCAACGCTCACCGATCAACGTATACACTCACTCACAATGTCAGTTTTCAACGTTCACCGATCAACGTCCACTCCTCACACTCGGTTTTCTAGCTGACCGAAAACTTTACAATCTCGTAATTGTAACAAATAATAAATTTGTTCTCTATAATAGATGAGAACTCAATATAGCTCACTCTCAATTGTTACAACTCCCCACAACCAAATTATACAATGTATATAAATACAATAAGCTCAATGGCTGTGTGTGTAAGCAATGAGAAAATAAAATCAAATCTAAACTCAATATAAAAACTAGATTTAAAGAATGATAATCAAATGACTAAGCAAATATAAAGCTAGATAAGAGTTTAGAAAACTTCTCAATAGATAACAAGAAGGAGAGATGAAGATTGAAGACAAAACAAACAAGAAGGTGATCTCCTCCACTTGTGAAAACTTCTTCACAAACCAAACAAACACTAAAACACACTTAAACCCTTATTTAAAACTTGTTTAAAAACTTCTTGGTTGGATTAAAGAACTGAGGTAAAATGGGGTATTTATAGAAACCCCAAAGCCAAGAGAAAGCTAAGAAAAGACAAAAAACCAACTCAGCAACGGCTCTGAAAACTAGCCATTAGAACAGATTTGAATGTCCGGCGGTCGACCGCGGCGGTCGACCGCGAGCAACAAAAAACAGGACTATGGCTCTGGACAAGCGACGGTCGACCGTGGCGGTCGACCGCGAAAGTCTCTGGACTTGCTACGGTCGACCGTCACGATCGATCGTGAGCCAACAAAACATAAACTAAGTTTTTGAACTCAAGGCGGTCGACCGCGGCGGTCGACCGCAAACAGATACAAAATAAAAACTGTTATTTTGAGACTTTTATAAATATGTTAAAAATAACAAATAAAGTCCAAAAATAATAAAACTTTGGGAAATGTATATAAACATGTAAATGAACATATTACAAAAAGAATTTTCTAAATTGCATTTCCCATTTGTGAAAAATCATCATTTTATAGAATAGTCCAAAACATGAAAATGTGAACATATGAGTTTTTGACAATTTAGCTTAACCATGTTTTGAAATAATACAAAATGATTTTATAGACTTAATAAAAGATGTATATAATGATTGTTAAGTCTATAAACTGATAATATTATATTTTCACAAATACATTAGAAAATAAAACATAGGAGTATGTATATGAAAATATATTTGTTTCATATCTAAGTAGTTAAACCAAATCAAAATAATAAATATGAAATATGTAATTTCATATTTATAAACATGAAAATCCAAAACCATGCATGTATATATATAACTATATATATACATAGAAACCAAATACGTGTGTGTATATGATATTGAGCTTAGAGTATCTAACACACATAATATAAAACCTAAACTAGATTACACAAGCCGATCTTGATCTTTAATAAGCTTGACTTGGTACACTATGCGGAAGAAGCTTGAACTTATATCTTTAACTTGAATGTACATTGCTTCACTCCACTATTCCGCTAACCTCCATTGGATATGATCGTTGAAGCGCAATTCCATCCATCCTCCAACTTGTTATTTGCCTAGAATAAATACGAAAACACAAACACTAGACAAACAACAATAGAAGTAAATTGTTTGTTAAACATCACCAAAACAAGAAGGCCAACACCAGACATAAAGTCGAGGAAGAAATTCGCCTCTCATCAATCCTCAACAAACTCATCCAAACATCCTAATTAAAGTCACCTTCAGCCAACGTGAATGGGGCTTGGCATTTTTATTCTCAAGGCTCTTCAAATCAGAGACTTAAGCTGGCTGGCATAATTTCCTTTTGAACTTCTAAGGAGGCTGCTGATTGGCTAATCAAGGGGTTAATTGGCTGCTTGGTTTTGGCGGTCTAATCATCCCACTTCTGAAAGTTGAACTTTGGCTCATTTGCTAAATGCTCCCTTTTTGAAGTAGACTCGATCTAAACTCTCAAATTTGTGGCTCATTGCTCTTAGTAGACTCGATCTGAACTCTCGGATTTGAGGCTCATAGCTCTTTGCAGGATCGATCTGAACTCTCAGATTTGAGGCTCATCACTCTTTGCAGACTCATCTGAACTCTCATACTTGAGGCTCTTTGGCGCTTTGCAAAGCTCTTGCATAGTAGCTCTCTCCAAGCAATCGGCCGACAAGCGCAAGCACTTATTTAGCCTCGGGTAGACTCGAACCCAATTACACCGGAGTTTCTACTGAGTACTGAATCTCCAACTGCGACTTCTATCGTATCGTCCAAGAGAAGCAAACTTTACACAAGCATTGAGGGAGGCATCCTATTGCTACTGAAGAACCCACGCTAAACATGAAGGGCCTTCCCTTCTCCTCTGTTATAAAACATTGATTATCAATTTGTAATAAGCCACTCTTATAAACACAAACGACCCCTTGCCGGGAAGTTAATTTTTACACCCTACAAGCACCGGTCGACCTAACTGTGGGATGTGACCGCTTAGGGGGCTTACCAGCCGCTTATTCTTATAGCCATCAATGGATATTTGTAGAAATAGGGGAGTTCTGGCCAATCCCTTGATCTGTGGGATATGGCCACACCTAGGTGAGGAGCGCCATGCTCTCCCCCTTGATTTGTGGGATATGATTATTGATGTGACTGTTCTCGTACCCAAAGTGGATAGTTCACAAGCGTGAGTCTGCTAGGTGAACTTGGCCTTTCGACAAGCTCAAGCCTATAGGTGAGCTGTTAGCTCAAGCGGACAAGCTCAACAATCAGGCGAAGTTAGACTTATGCTGGTGAGCTCGAGCCGACTGCTCGTTCAGGCGAGGTTAGACTCGTGTTGGCGAATCGGCCAAACAGGCGGGGTTTAGCAATCTTGACTTGTGCGGGTGAATCGAAGGACTCAAGTGGGCCCTAACTCTTGTTGGTGAGCTAGGCGGATCCGACTTATGCTAGCAAGTCGTCTTCGAGCGGGAGACTGACACCGCCCTTTGAGTCAACAAGAAGGGGTGTCGTCCCGAGATCTTCTTGGCGAGCCTACATTTGGGGGGAGACTGACACCACCATTCGAGTCGACACGAAGGGGTGTCATCTCGAGGTCTTGGCGAGTTGACTTCTGGAGGGAGACTGGTACCGCCCTTCGAGTTGGCGAGGGGGGTTCGGCCACTTGGTCTTCAAAGT
The DNA here is from genome assembly GCA_022839385.1 of Asparagus kiusianus. Classification (NCBI taxonomy): domain Eukaryota; kingdom Viridiplantae; phylum Streptophyta; class Magnoliopsida; order Asparagales; family Asparagaceae; genus Asparagus; species Asparagus kiusianus. Next base: position 1,604,163 of record BQKN01066072.1, read on the forward strand.
GCAGACTGACACCACCCTTCGAGTTGATGAGAGGGTCTCCGCTACTTCGAGTTGACAAGGGGGTCTCGGCCCTTCGGGTCAACAAGGGGTCTCGGCCCTTTGAGTCAACGAGGGGGTCTTGGCCACTTGGTCTTCAAAGTGTAGACTGACACTACGCTTCGAGTCGACGAGGGGGTCTCGGTCACTTGGTCTTCGAGGGGCGATATGACACCGCCTTTCGAGTCGACGAGGGGGTCTCGGCCACTTGGTCTTCGAAGTGCGGACTGACACCACCCTTCGAGTCAACGAGGGGGTCTCTGCCACTTCGAGTTAACGAGGGGGTCTCGGCTCTTCTAGTCGAAGAGTTGGTCTCAGCCACTTGGTCTTCGATGTGCGAACTGACACCGTCCTTCTAGTCGATGAGGGGGTCTCCACCACTTCGAGTCAACAAAGGGGTCTTGACCACTTAGTCTTTTAGGGGCGGACTGACACCGCCCTTCGAGTCGACGAGGAGGTCTTAGCCACTTGGTCTTCGAGGTGCAGACTTATACTGCCCTTTGAGTCGTCTGGGGGCTGGACTCTTCAGGGAGTCGGCCATTGGAGTCATCTGGGGGGTTGGACTCTTTGGGGAGTCGACCATTCTAGTCGTCTGGGGGGTTGGACTCTTCGGGGAGTCGACCTGAGTCGGGTGGACTCGCGGGGAGTCGACCTAAGTCGGGTGGACTCTCGAGGAGTCGGCCTGCCTTTCTAGAGATGGACCCTTAAGCTTTTTTGCTTGTTCCAAGTTGTTATGTAGGGATAAAAATAATTTTATTGCCTACAATGAGGTGTGGGGTGCTCTTCGATCTATGGGTCCTTCAAAGGCACCCAGTCCAAATGGCTTCTATGCGTCCTTTTTTTAGTCCCAGTGGTCTGTTATTGGACTAGATATTTCGGCTATGTGTTTGGAGATTCTAAATGGAGGCTCATCCATCAAGTCTTAGAATAAGACCAATGTGGTTCTCATCCCCAAAAAGAATTCACCTGAGACTATGATAGACTTTAGACCCATCGGCCTATGTAATGTGGTCTACAAGATTGTCGTGAAGACCATTGCTAATAGGCTAAAGCAGGTTCTTGGTAGATTGATCTGATGCTTTCAAAATGCTTTTGTCCCAGGGAGATCCATTCAGGACAATATCATTGTTGCTTTTAAACTTCTCCACACATTGCAGAAGAGGAGACAGGGTCAGTCTGGCCATATGGCACTAAAGTTAGATATAAGTATGGCATATGACAAAGTGGAATGATGGTTTATTGACAGGGCTCTTTAGATCATGGGTTTTCCAGATCATTGGAGGTTTCTCATTTTGGACTGTATCTCCACTTCCTCACTCTCTTTCTGCCTCAATGGGCAGATTGTGGGTCATGTCACTCCTACTCATAGTTTGCGGCAGAGAAGTCCACTATCTCCATATTTGTTTCTTCTTTGTACAGAAGCTCTCTCGGCACTGATCATCAGACAGGAGAAGAATAGGTGCATCAGAGGGTTATCTTGTTCTCGGTCAGGGCTAAGGATTTCTCACTTGTTCTTTACAGATGACTCTTTAGTTTTTATTCAGGCTTCCCAAGACGCTGCACAGGTTGTCCAGAGTACTCTGCTACTATATGGGCTGCAACCGGTCAGAAAGTCAACTTTCAGAAGTCTATCATCACCTTTAGTCTATTGTAGATGAGAATATTAGGGCCTCTATTTTCTCTGTCTTAGGGCTTGATAGGGTCCAGTCTCATGATCGATACTTAAGCCTCCCTTCGGTGTTTGGAAGAAGTCGTTGTCAAACTTTTGCTTCAATAAGAGACTCAGTTTGGAAAAGAGTCTAAGCTTGGAGGAGTGAAATTTTCTCAGCTGGGGGGCGAGAGGTTATGGTGAAAGTTGTTTTGCAGGCGATTCCATATTATGTGATGAGTATCTTCCGCATTCCCCTTTCTTTGTGCAGAGAGTTGAGTCTACCATTATGAGATTCTGGTGGGGATCGACTTTTGGTGAGATGAAGTTTCACTAGGTTAGGTGGCGGAAGGTGTGTCAAGCAAAGTCAAAGAGTGGTCTGGGCTTTAGAGATCTGCAGATGTTTAATCAGGCACGGGTGGCTAAGCAGGCATGGAGGATCATTCAGGACCCTAGCTTTTCTTATTTATGGCAGAGCATTATTTGGGGGCGAGAGCTCCTGGCCCGGGGTCTAAGATGGAGGATAGGTGATGACCAGAGTGTCTCTATTAGTGCTGATCCATGGATCCCAATGCCCTTTTCTTTTATGCCAATCACTTCTCCAATCGACCCTTCCAGGAGGGTGGCTGAGTTGATCTCTGCTTCGGGTAGTTGGAATCATGATTTGATTGCTAACTCCTTTTGGCAGGTGGATCGGGAGGACATTTCACTTATCCCTCTGCTACCTTCTCCTATCCCTGACATACTCATTTGGCATTATGAGGAGAAAGGGTGCTACACAGTCAAGAGTGGATACCGACTTCTTCACCACACTATGTTTGATGCTGCTTCCACCTCGAATTCTAGGGTGGCGAAGTAGTGGTCCTTGATCTGGCAGGTGGAGATCCCACCGAAGATGAGAGTATTCCTTTGGCGCCTGTTCTATGATGCTCTCTCAACCTCAGCTGGTTTATCTTGTAGGGGATCTCCGTGTCCCATAGTTGCTGCCTTTTCTCTGCTGCCTTTGAGACTACCCTTCATATCTTCACCGTCTGCTCCTTTGTTCGTTTAGTGTGGGGGTCCTTAGATCTTTAGGATGTGATTGAAGGCTTTCAAGGTACGTCTTGTGATGATTTTCTTTTCCATCATACCTCGGTTTGTCCTGGGAACTCTCTGGCTTTAGCTTTCATGACCCTGTGGTTTATATGGGGGGGGGGGGAGGAATATGTGCTCTCATAGTGGTGCTGTTAAGGAGGCTTCAGTCTTGGTGACTCGGATTCTCTGTTTTGTGGAGGAAGGGGATAGGGTTCGAGGCCTCTCTCGTAACATTGCTACCCCTACTAAATGGCCTTCTACTTAGTATCCCCTTGCTCTTGGTCTGCTAAAGCTCAACTCAAATGTTGTTGTTCCTATGGAAGGAGATATTATTGGGTTGGGAGGTGTTATTCGGGACCACCATGGCCATGTGATTGGTTGTTGCTCTATGGGGCTCAGGGGTCCTATGACTGTGGATCATGCAGAGCTGTTGGCTGTCCTGGAAGGCATTTGCTTTGTTCGGCGTATGAACTACAGGATTTCGGTGGTGAAGATTGACTCCCTAAGGGTTGTCTCCTTGGTGCACTCTCATTCTCCTTTTGCTACCATGGCTCCTATTGTAGATGAAGTTCACGCTAGTTTGTCTGCTAATGGCTGCTCTAAAGTTTTTTATGTAAGGCGCACTGGTAATGATGTTGCTCATGCCCTAGCTAAATCGGTTGACTATTTATCCTCTAGTTTTTGGTTTTTTCTGCCCCTTTGTTTTTGAGACAGAGTGTTGTTGAGAACTTGGTTGGTTAGGTTGTCCTACCTGGTTTTAAAAAAAACCACATCTCAAGTTTTGCATTTATTTTGTGGATTATCCTCCTCCTTTGTCCATAGGCATAAGTGACGTGGACTACAAGGACACGTTCATAAGAAAAGAAAGCTATACAAAAACTACAAAAATCTAAGGGTAAATTGCACCAAGTCCGAAGAACTTTCAGCATTTTGCTGTAAACCACAAATAACTTTCAAAATCACATTGAACGGGGGGGGGGGGGGGGGCGGCGCGCCGGGCCCCCCCACCGCAGACCAAGAAGAGAAAGAGACA
>BQKN01066072.1:1622042-1655452 GCA_022839385.1 Asparagus kiusianus
ATATATATATATATATATATATATATACATACATATATATATATACACACTCTCTCTCTCTCTCTCTCTCTCTCTCTTTAAAAGTGGGAGTTGTGGAAAAACTTTCTAAGGACTATATTACCCCTATTCTCTTTTGATATTACTTCTAATACTAACTAAACTAAATTAATTATCATTGTTAATTAGTTATATTATATGTCAATTTAAGTTTGTCTTATTTGGTCCTTAGAACTTACAACGTTATTATAAAACTCTACATCATACTAATTATTAGTAATGTATAATCATATATTAATAGATAATTGCATGTCAATAAAGTATTTATGGAAAAAATAAAAAATATATAATAATCCTAAAATTATACCATGAAACTCATATAGGAAAAATACAAAGATTATTCTTATGTTTAGGTAACAAGACAGAAGATACAAATATTAAATTTTAGAAAACATTAGGATATTTAAGCACATCAAGATACATTATTATAAACTTAAAAAAATACAGCAAGATACAAGTGGAGGTATACAAGTACAATTTTGGTAAACTACAAGGTATTTAAGTTTAGTTAAGCGTAGAAAAGATTTGAAACCTTTGTTATCTATTAACAATTGTTTATGATCCCATTGACAAATAATATCCATCATACAATATGAGGCCAGATGCTTAGCTTATATTTGTATAATAGAAGAGATGTAGAAAAATTAAATCATCATAATTTGAACGAGTCTCAAGATTTTGAATTATTTCCTAAAAGTATATACTCGCTTTGAAAACTTTAGAATAGGATTTTGAAGGACTACTACAAAGTGTTGTACATCAATAAAATATTGAAACACAAAATTCCATGATATCGGATAGCAAAAATTAGGGATATGTATGTAATACTAGGTGTCATATAAGTAACTATTCATACATAACATGATATTGTAATATGTAATCTAATATATTAATGAATTTTAAACATAAGAATTTACATCAAGATATATGTTTAACATTTGGAAGAGCCTAGAGTGGATAGATTTTGGAGAAGAATTGTGGCCTTTGTTTTGCAGGTTTTGATTTTATTCCTCAAACACGATCCAAACCCCAATCCACAATCAAATTAAAAAATGACATAATTTTCTCGATATCTTCAAAGGGATATATCGACCATATTTTTGATAATGGTCAATTTATCAAAAATCAACAAACAAAAGAAAATAATATAAAATATTACCAAGATAAAGTCTTTAACCTGATATATTGGCCGATATAGCAATATATTGATTGATATTTCATAGAACGCCTATAAGAGCAAATATGTAAATGTTATTTAGATATTAGTTCCTTGATTTTAAAATTCCAATGATTCTATGTTATTCTCACAAATTTTTAAAATTGCTCATAATTTTAGGGACTAATATTAAATTATTAAAATTTTGAGGGACAAATTATAAATAAGTCATATTTAAAAGAAGTGTTAATTTAAAAACAAACCCTCTCAACTATGAGGATTGTCTTAAAAAACCCGCTCAACTGATTCAATTTGATAAAACCCCCTTATTATGTGGGGTATTATAGATAGCCGCTCTTATTTTTTGTACAATTTTAGAAAACGTCTCTCAACTATAGCATATCTCATAAAAACTCCCCTAATATTTTACACTTCTATCAACAAATCCCCTTAACATAGTTACTTCGATATGTGATTTGGACAAAATACCCACTTGAAGAAAGTAATTTTAATTAAATAGAAACCCTCAACCGACAATAAAAGGATCATAACCAATATACAATTTTTCCCTCTATATCACCTCTTTTATCTGGCAAAAGCCAAGGTAATTCTTTTATGATTGATTGATATTTTGGTCTTTCCAAGTCAAGTACTTGTCACATAATAGATAAGACTTAATGATGTTAGTTTTGAGAGGTTAGGTTTAAGTGAGAAAAGTTCACTGGGTTTAAAATCAATTTTTTTAAGTTGAGATAAATTATCTACAAAACTTAACAAAGATTTACTCGGTCTTAAATAGTTTTGTCAGGGGGGCGAGGGTTATTGTCATGCCCTCCATAGTTGAGGGGGAGTTTTCTAAAAGTAACTCTTAAACAAAAGCACAACTTAAGGCACATGTGATATCAATTTTATAAGAGTAGAGTTTATAACAATTCTATCAATCAAAGAATTGGTTTGGGTTACATGTCCTTAAATTTATCCTACACATCAACTCTAAAAATCTTTTGCTGTAAGAATCTCTAAGAGAAATTTAATATTTATTTGGAATGGGTATATGATCGTTCTGATTCCCATTACCTTTCATAATTTATAATAAATTATTTGACAAAGTAAATTAAGTTTTCATTTTATATTACTCACATTTGTATAAGTTTATGAAGCTCATAGCTTGGAGATGGGTATTATTACAGATATTGTATTCTTCTAACTCGTTAAGCTAAATTTTTGAATGTTGTTTAATATTGGATAGATATAAATTATGCTATTAAAATACAATCAATATGAGTGCATAATATGTTCAAATCATTCACAGACTATATTTTATAATTTTCTAAAACTAGAGAGTAATGGTTTTGATGGATCAATTAGTATTTGGGAAGATGTAAAAAGAGTACAAAACGTCAGATTTTGGAATTGATCACATAATTTATATTTTCTTTCTTGATTGAATTTGCACATTATAACTTAGAAAATACTAGAAAAAATTTCTTGAATATGTATAATACTCGATCGCCAGACAAACAATAGGTGGAAGTAAATAACAGGTGGAAGTGATTTTTTTATAACTAAATAAAATCCTTAATGACTAGATAAAACCTACCATTTTCCTTAATGAACTCAAGAATTTATTTTTTTTGTTAATAATAATAGGTTTTTTCATATTGTTCCATTACATCATTAATATTTTGAAACTATACATTCAAATTACTATTTAATCTTGAACAATTATAATATTTTAAGGTTTTAAACATCACTATTTCTCTAGAAGACAAAGTGTTAAAATCACACGTGGAAATATCCAAATTTTTTTAATATATTATGATAATTATAAAGTTTTTTACAACCATGTTATAGTAAATAAATAACTTAAAGTAAATAATTATAATATTTGACCACGTGTAATGTACATGCATTTCCAAGGTAAAAAAATAGTAGACTACAATTTGTAAATAACCCCCTTGTTTTTGTTAGTAGCCCCCTTGTTGATTCTTAAAACAACGTAAAGCATAATAGAACAAAACTCAAGATTTCTTTGATCACTCAAATCTAATGCTTCTATTTGGTGATTTGTAGGTGTCGTGTTCGCGTGCTAATTTGCAAGTAGAAGGTTTGCATAATTTTCTTTAGTAATAGTTTATACTTTTCGTTAATACACACAACCTGAGGATTTCATTTTGCATAGTCTTAGTTAATTTGAGACCTTACTGTAGCCATGCCTCCTACGATCCTACCTTTCAAGTTCTAAATTGCATAATTTTTTTCAGATAAATATGGAAACTTTGCTAAAAATTTTATTATCGATCTCATAGAGAAGAATTTTTGGTATCATAGCATCGATCATGCACCTAGATTATAAAAGTGATAAACAATTTATATATAAAGCAATATAAAATCACAAACGCAATCAACTAAGAAACATACATGATTTCATAGTGGTTCGAATAAACAATTCTATGTCCACTTTTCCTTCTCTCAAAGGGACTTCCTCACTATGAAAAAAGTTCACTTGAATTATAAACCCGATTCAATAGGCTTACAAGAGTGCATACGGGTACCTAACCAAAACTAGTCATCTGACTTAACTGTCACACAATGAGTAATTCCTAGTCTTAACTAGTCCCAACACTCAATTCAACTAGCTTGAGTATGCCACAAAAGAAGTTTAAAAATATAAGACCTAATATGAATTAAGTTCAGAATTAAAACGATCTTATAGTCTTTTCGATAAAACAAATCATCCTTTGAAAGATATAAATAAAGCTTGATGAAGAACGATGATAAAGATCAATCCAATAGTAAATCTTCTTGCTATTAAACAATCTGATGATGTTGTGCACGGTGAGTAAGAGATTGATAAAGCTTCAAGGGATTGAAAATTTGTTCAAGATCTCAAGAATCAAAACCCTAGAACTCCTCCTTTCTTTTTATCTTTCTCTAAATTTTTTTCACAATTAGGTCAAGAAATAAATATGTGAAACATGGCAAATGTTAGATAATATGATCAATGAATGACTGCAAGTGAATCATGAAAAAAAATGCTTCAGCTAACTTTACCATCGATGGTGCCCATTGACTATCAATAGTGTCAAGAGAACATCAATGGTTGATGAGCACCATTGATGATTTTGATGTCTCAAGACTTTTGCACCATTGATGGAGTCTTGAACCATCGATAATCATCATCCACACCCCAATGGTCAAAGGCCACCATCGATGGTCAATATGCTGAAATCAGCTTTTAGTTGACTTTCATGTCGTTTCGCCACGTACATGTTTCACACGTGTATTTACCTATATTAAGTGATCTCAAACCAATGTTACTATCAAATACCAAAGATGTAGGTCTCTTCAACTACTTTCCAACAAGTCTTAGAACACCTCATTCTGAGTTTGGATGAGAAAGTTACAGTCAAAATACAGAAGGTTAGTTTCCTAGTCAGACTAGGTTTCCTGGTTCGGGTCAAACAGGTTTGTTTCAGATTTGCTTCTATAAATACCTGTATTTTTTACAAAAATTCTCTTCTTTTATCATATCTATGAACCCTAGCAGTCACCCTCTCCTCTCAAAAACCCTAGATCTTATTCTTATGAGTTTGGAGAGCTTTGTGAAGCAAAATACCAACACGAGGGCGAGATCATCGACGTGTGACGAGGGAGAACGGGTGGTTTGTGCTCATGGATTGCTTGCTGTTTATTTTAGAGGCTTGTACATGAGATTAAGGTAAGATTATCTCCATCCAAACCTATCCTCATAGTTAAATAACTAGTGTAGATGATTAATACGATGTTAAATATGTGTTTTCATGCTTTAATCTTAACCTGAGGTGTTAAAAGTCAGATTTTTGATAGTAAACCTTAAAACAAATGCTAGATGAATAATCTTTTCTTACTGTTTATGATAGTATCATGATCATGATCATTAGGGTTTTTATAATTTCATTCATATATGAGAAATTTAAGTGATGTACTATATATATGATTTTCTGCAGAAAATTAAAACACTTGTATAATTTTTAATTGAGAGTTTAAGATAGTAAACAAACTCCAAATTTAACTAAACTAGTTTTAAATAAAATATATATGTATCTAGTTTCTAAAACAGAAGACCATTCTTAAAAAGACTTTGTATAGAGAAAGATATGTTATGTTTACTAATAATATGTCCTACAGAAAAATGGCTGCACATATATAATATTTAACTAGAGATTTAGGATAACAAATAAACTCCAAACTGAACCAAAGTTATGTTATTTGAAAGATGTGTGAATCTAATTTTCAAAACCGAAAGCCATTTGTAAAAATAGTTTTTCTAGAGAAAGATATACTTGTTTTTCTAACGGATATTCCGTCTATTTTTCCTGCTCGTTTTGTGGAGCTGTGTTGCGCCGTTTTGAGGTGTGTTCGCGGAGTTTTGAGCCGCTTGATGTTACACATATAGTCATGAATATGTTATGTTATACATTTAAGAATTCTAAGGGGATTATGATAAATTTTGATTTGATCATATTTGAATTAGATATAGTTCATATACATGTTGGATGTCGTTGATGAGCACAGCTCAGTACTATATGGGATAGTGCATCGACACACCAGATATACACAGTTTATACATGAGGTGCATCGACACACCAGATATTCCACATGTACAGGCCATTGAGTTGGATTTTAGGAGGCTTGATCTAGCCGTCCGTCCCGCACTAGGGTGCGATGAGACTCGTGAGTCGTATTACTAGGATGCCTATTTGGTAGTCCGTCCCGCACTCATGTTACACACTAAGATCGTGATGAGACTAATGAACCGTATACACAGTTCAGGATACCTACAGAGTAGTCTGTTTTACTAAGATAATTACTTGATAGCCTAAGTATGGCAGATGCCGATTATGAATACGACCTATCATTGAACTATATGACTGAGATACGTTACTTTTGAAAGTATACAAAATTATGTGTTGGTATTTTATTCTATCTCTCTAGTGATAGTGGAAGATATTATAAATATGATGTGTTGATATCTTATTTCTTTTACTGTCTTCTTTACTTCTTAGTTGGGATCAATGATTAGAGATTTACAATTTGAGACATATGGTATATATATGAGGGTTTCCTTGTTTGGATTATTTCGCTCGACGTACCAGTCTCGTGTTATGGACTTCTAATTATTGGTTTCATTAGATTGTCTTTTCTTAGTTCGGTATTAATATTTAGATATCTACAATTTAAGACTTATGGTATATACATGAGGTTTTCTTTGTTTGGATTATTTCGCTCGACGTACTACATCTCATATTGTAGGTCTAAATATTAATCCTACTTAGATATGGGGGAAATGAATCTAGGTAGACTATGCTTAATAGATAGAGCTTTCTCTTCATCTAGTAGCCCTTCTCCTGAGGGCGGATGGAGGTAATCTTGCTGTAGCGCTCTGACGCTCTTGTTGTTGTTTTTTTTCTTTTAAATTATTTTAAAGGTAGTTCGGAGTTTCGGAGAGCCGCAGGATGACGGAGTTCTGGCATAGTCGCCGTCGCGTATTTTTACTTGTTGAGACTCCACTGTAGTTTTGAGTTTTATCCAAACATTAGAGTTTCATATTCACATTGTAAAGGCAGTGTGCCTTAGTGCAATTTTTAGTTGATTCATGTTGAGACATTTTCATTATTTAGACATCAGATATATTATAGTTAAGACATGATTCTTTTTATTTATGAGATATCTCTTCTATATCATGTCTATTACATCCATTCCTTTTATTTTGCCTGTTTATACCTGTACTTCTATTTGGTTCTACTAGAGGATATTACTGTGATTAGTGAAACATGTTTATGCACAGTGTGGGTGCATGGCAGGTTTGACATCTCTGGTTTCACCTTGGACTGTAGCCTTGTGTGAACCCAGGGGCATCACAGTTGGTATCAAAGCTCTAGTTCTAACATCCTAGGATCATTCCTGTGTCGAGTCGTGGAGTTAGTATAGAGTTTCCTAGGAATCATGTATAGTGTCCGCTAGGAATTCCTAGAATGAGTGAGGACGTTATATACATATATTCGAAAATTTACAAAAAAAAATTTGGTGACAACTACCTTACTTTGATTGAAAAGTAAATGCATGAATGATAAATGATACAATTTTTTCAATTGGTATATATTATGTTATTTATGATTGGGATCTCACTTACTGTGTCAAATAAGCTCTCCTCTTGGTATTTTAAACATTGGAACGAGGACGTGATCGAGTTAAAGCTTGTACACGAAGAGCTGGGCAAGTAGAGCCCGAGCCGTAGTAGGCTCCAAAGTATCTGATCGACTTGGTAACATCGATTACAGAAGCAGAGACTAGCAACACTCGAGGAGTGAGTAACAAACCAAAATTTACTCTCTGAAGTCCCACCACCAGTTGTACCAGCCGTACCTATTGAAGAGGTAATGCCGAAGGTCTCACCATCGCCACATCCAGCTATTAATAGAGTTGCGGAATAGGAAGCTTGGCTTAGTAAGATTGAGGAAGATATTAGAAGTTGGGAGCATAAAAATTTTAGGGCACATCGGATTCAGTTACAACCTATAAATGGAGGAAATATATGGGAAATACTTTTAGATTTACTTAATGTTGACTTGGTACATAGGTGAAGATTAGTTTTATTCAGCTTAAAGGACGACGCCGGAGGATAGCACTGATTCCAGTTATGCCAGAGCAGCGAATGATAATTTTATAGAAGGATTTTATCTACTATTTCAAAAAACAGCTAGACCTAACCCGATTGGGGTAGAGAGGCGTACTAAGAGTTAATTTTGAAAGTAGGATTGTCCAGAGACCAGGGCAAGGATAATAAACCTTTTGTAAGACTGTGAGAAACCCAGTAATGGGGTAAGGATTTTTTTTATCACCACAAGCATATCAGTAGTCAGGGTTAATAGTCGTAGGGTCACGATTACGGCCAGTAGGAGAATATCGAGGCACCACCTACTATTCTGAGGATAGAGAGACCAGCATGCCAGATTCGCGCTATCCAAGAAATTCCTAAGGGATAGATCGTCCCATAAATTCTACCGTTAGTAACATAACAGTCACCAGCCACCGGTAGCGTTTATGCAATTGTGACGCCCTTGGGTTCACACAAGGCTGCAGTCCAAGGTGAAACCAGAGATGTCAAACATGTCATGCACCCACACTGCGCATAAACATGTTTCACCAATTACAACAATATCTTCTAGTAGAACCAAATAAAACGTGCAGGTACAAACAGGCAAAATAAAGGGAATAAATGTAATAGACATGATATAGAAGAGATATCTCATAAATAAAAAGAATCATGTCTTAACTATAATACATCTGATATCTGAATAATGAAAATATCTCCACATGAATCAACTAAAAATCGTACTAAGGCACACTGCCTTTACAATATGAATATGAAACTCTAATGTCTGGATAAATTTCAAAACTACAGTGGAGTCTCTACAAGTAAAAATACACGATGGCGACTATGCCAGAACTCCATCACCCTGCGGCTATCCGAAACTCCGAACTACCTGAAAAGTGATTTAAAAGAAAAAGAACAACAACAAGAGCGTCAGAGCGTTACAGCAAGATTACCTCCATCCGCCCCTAGGGGAAGGGCTACTAGATGGAGTGAAGGCTCTATCTATTAAGCATAGTCTACCTAGATTCATTTTCCCCGTATTCAAGTAGGATTAACATTTAGAAACCTACAACACGAGACGTAGTACGTCGAGCGAAATAATCCAAACAAGGAAACCCTCATGTATATACCATAAGTCTCAAATTGTAGATATCTAAACATTAATACCGAACTAAGAAAAGACAATCTAATGAAACCAATAACTAGAAATCCATAACACGAGACTGGTACGTCGAGCGAAATAATCCAAACAAGTAAACTCTCATATATATACCATATGTCTCAAATTATAAATCTCTAATCATTGATCCCAACTAAAAAGTAAAGAAGACAGTAAAAGAAATAAGATATCAACACATCGTATTTATATTATCTTCCACTATCACTGGAGAGATGGAATAAAATACCAACACATAATTTTATATACTTTCAAAAGTAACGTATCTCAGTCATATAGTTCAATGATAGGTCGTATTCATAATCGGCATCTGCCATACTTAGGCTATCAAATAATTATCTCAGTGCAACGGACTACCCTGTAGGTATCCTGAACTGTGTACACGGTTCATTAGTCTTATCACGATCTCAGTGCGTAACATGAGTACCGGACGGACTACCAAATAGGTATTCTAGAAATACGGCTCACTAGCCTCATCTCACCCTAGTGCGGGACAGACGACTAGATCAAGCCTCCTAAAATACGACTCAATGGCCTGTACATGTAGAATATCGACGCACTATCTTATGTAGTACTAAACTGATCTCATCAACGATATCTACCTCATGTATAAACTGTGTATACTTGGTGTGTCGACGCACTATCCCATATAGTACTGAGTTGTGCTCATTAACGACATCCAACATGTATATGAACTATATCTAATTCAAATATGATCAAATCAAAATTCATCATAATCCTTTTGAGATTCTTAAATGTATAATATAACATATCTATGACTATACGTGTAACATCAAGTGGTTCAAAACTCCGCGAACGCACCTTAAAACGGCGCAACACAGCTCTACAAAACGAGCAGGAAAAACAGACGGGACATCTGTTAGTAAAACAAGTATATCTTTCTCTAGGAAAACTATTTTTACAAATGGTTTTCTATTTTGAAAACTAGATTCATACATCTTTCAAATAACATAAGTTTGGTTTAGTTTGGAGTTTATTTGTTATCCCAAATCTCCAGTTAAATATTATATATGTGCAGCCATTTTTCTGCAGGACATGTTATTAGTAAACATAATATATCTTTCTTTATAAAAAATCTTTTTAAGAATAGTTTTTTGTTTTAGAAACTAGATACATATAGATTTCATTTGAAACTGGTTTGGTTAAATTTGGAGTTTATTTTCTATCTTAAACTCTCAATTAAAAATTATACAAGTGCTTTAGTTTTCTGTAGAAAAACATATATATAGTATATCACTTAAATTTCTTATATATAAATAAAATTATGAATGACCCTAATGATCATGATCATTATATTATCATAAACAGTAAGAAAAGATTATTCAACTAGTATTTGTTTTAAGGTTTACTATTAAAAATCTGACTTTTAACGCATCAGGTTAAGATTAAAGCATGAAAACACATATTTAACATCATATTAATCATCTACACTAGTTATTTAACTATGGGGATAGGTTTGGATAAAGATAATCTTTCCTTAATCTCATGTGTAAACCTCTAAAATAAATAGCAAGCAATTCATGAGCACAAACCACCCGTTCTCCCTCGTCACACGTCGATGATCTCGCCCTTGTGTCGATATTTGCTTCACAAAGCTCTAAAAATTCTCAATTTTAGGGTTAGGGATTTAGAGAGGAATAGGGATTGCTAGGGTTTGAAACTCTGACGTAAGGGTGATAATTTTTATGAAAACATAAGTATATATATATATATATATATATATATATGCAAACCTGAAATAAACTCGTTTGACCCGAACCAGGAAACCTAGTCTGACTAGGAAAATAATCTTCGGTATTTTGGCAATAACGTTCGTGTCTGACATCGGAATAAGGTGATATAAGATTTGCTAGAAATCTCTTGAAGATACCTACAACTTTAGTGTTTTAAGTTTTTCTAGGTTCTAATTGTTTCAGTGTGTAAAATGCATATACTTTTAACTAGTTGTTTTTCCCATATTCAGGCCCGTGCACGTGTGCATGATGTCACTTCTATATTTACATATATACATGGAATTGATCTCAAATCAATTATTAGCATATTAAAACATTAATAAATATTATTTTTTTCATAATACAACATATTTATTATTTATTATAAAATATTCAAATTTTTAGGGTTTTACAGCAATCGTACCGCGTGATCATGGTGCGAACGGAGCTTTCTTAGTGATTATTCTTTTCCAGATCAGATCTTGTTCGATTCAGAAGCTTCTTATTCTTTATCTCTCATACATTCATGGATAGGTTTCAATTAGTTACACATCCTTTAGATGTACCGTCATCCGTTTTTACTCCTTTAAGGGGAGGTGTCCCTATTAGGGAGTGTCCATAGGAGATATGTTATCAGTCTAGATGAGTTCGAGTTTATCATAGATCTAATTGTTTTGCAGATGTCGGTATTTGACGTCATTCTCGGTATGGATTGACTATCATCCTACCATGTTTTATGTTAGTATGAACTGTTTTGCTAAAACAGTCAGCTTGCGAGCATCCTATGGGTCTGAGTTGATAGTAACTACCTCACAGGGCAACCAGTTTGTGGAGTTATTTCTGGCGTACATCGTGGAGGTGATGATACGGGATTGTGGTGCCGATTTGAGTGAGACGTGAGTGGTCTCAGAGTACCAGGATGTCTTTCAGGACATACCGGGTTTACCTCTAGTGAGAGAGGTCGAGTTTTTGCATCGAGTTGTAGTCAGGTACAGTACTAATATCCCGAGCATCCTATCGTATGGCACCTTCTGAGATGAGGGAGCTACAGATCCAATTAGATGAGTTATTATCTCAGGGTTTTATTTGTAGGGGTTATTCTCCATAGAGAGTGCCGGTCCTTTTCGTGAAGAATAAGGACTATAGTATGTGCCTATGTATAAATTTTCTTGGATTAAACAAGGTCACTATCCGGATTAGGTACCCATTACCGAGGATTAACGACTTGTTCGACCAGCTACAGGGGGCGTAGCATTTCTCTAAGATTTATCTTTGTTTTGGCTATCATCAGTTACGAGTTCGGGAGATAGATATTTCTAAGACCGCCTTTCTGACTCGATATGGGTCTTTTGAGTTCCTCGTCATGCCATTTGGGCTGACCAATGCACCTAATGTATTTATGGATTTGATGAACCGGATTTTTTATCTATACTTGGACAAATTCGTGATCATTTTTGTTGATGACATCCATATATATTCGAGATTGGAGGCAGAGCACGAGCAGCATCTTCGTTTGACATTGCAGACATTGCGGGAGCATCAATTGTACGCAAGTTCAGCAAGTGCGAGTTTTGGCTTTCTGAAGTCAGATTTTTGGGCCATGTTATTAGCTAGGAGGGTATTGCAGTACACCCAGCTAAGGTGGATGTTGTACTAGATTGAGAGCCGCCGAAGATGGTTACAGAGATTCGTAGTTTCCTGGGATTAGCAGGCTATTATAGAAAGTTCATTCAGGACTTCTCAAAGATTTGCGACACCGCTTACACATTTTACAAAGAAGGGTGTACAGTTTGTTTGGGGCACAAAGTGCCCGGAGGCCTTTAAGACTTTGAAGACTAAGTTTCTGAGCAGTGATAAGACATTTGTCGTCTACATAAATGCACCATTATCGGGTAGAGGTATTTTGATACAGACCCAGAGAGTAGTAGAATATATTTCACGATAGTTAAGGACGCATGAGCAGAACAATCCCACACACGACTTGGATCTAGCAGTAATGGTCTTCGCACTAAAAACATGGAGACATTACTCGTATGGAATGCAATTCGGGATATTTTTTTTTGGATCACTAGAGCTTGAAATATCTTTTTCTCAGAAGGAACTAAATCAAAGACAGTGACGATGGGTTGAGTTTATTAATGGTTATGAGTTCGCGATTCAGTATCATCCGGGGAAGGCAAACATTGTGGCAGACGCATTGAGCAGGAAGCGTCGACATCGGATTTCAACTTTGAGATGCTCGTTGTACCGAGATCTTTACACCCTCAGCCAGTTTGATTTTAGACCAGAGACTTATGCGAGGATATTCATCCAGAAGAAAGTGAAATTTCATCGAGTTCCAGAGAAGATTGTATCAAACCGAGGCGTAGTTTTTACTTCGCACTTTTGGAGGAGCTTCCAGAATTCTACCGGTAGCCAGTTATCATATTCTTGTGGGTGAAACCCACAAACAGATGGATAAATGGAGAGAGTCAATTAAGGGTTGGAGGATATGTTGCGAGCTTGTGTTATAGATTCCCAGGGCAGTTGGGAGGACAACATCACATTGATTGAATTCGTTTATAACAACAGTTACCAAGTAACAATTGGTATGACAGCATATGAGGCGCTGTACGGGAGGCCTTGTAGATCGCCTAGTTATTGGGCAGAACCAGAGGACAACCTATTGCTTAGACCGGAGTTAGTGAGATAGACTATAGAAAAGTAGCAATAATTCGGGAGCGTATTTTTCAATTCAGGGTCGTCAGAAGAGTTATGAAGATCAGAAATGACGACCACTAGAGTTCCAGGTTGGGGACTATGTATTATTGAAAATATCACCAATGAAGGGAGTTTAGTGATTTGGTAGACAGAGGAAACTTTCCCTGAGATATATTGATCCATTCAGGAAAGTGGAGCGCTATGGAGCTGTTTCATATCGGCTAGATCTTCCAGCATCGTTGTCGAGTATACACGATACCTTCCATGTTTTGATACTTAAGGAGGAGCAACAGTGAATGTTAGACATGCCAGAGGTTAAGATTCTTGATGATATAACTATTATGCAATTCATGTGTGTATTCTTGCCAATGAGGACAAGAGACTTAGAAATAAAGTGATATCTTTAGTTAAAGTTCAATGGAATCGGAAAGGAGCTGAGAAAGTTTCTTGGGACGCGATGAGGATATGCATCATGATGACTTGCACCTATTTACTTGCACCTATTTGAGCAAGTAAATTGTTTGGATATGATTTGTCTATGTTTATGATTATCCATATGCTCATATTTATATTTAACGCTAGAATGGTGGTATTACCACTTAGCTCCTAATTATTCGGAACATATGATATATATATGAGGGGTTCCTTATTTGGATTTTTCACCCGACATACTTGTTCCGCTTAGTTAGGGGTTAAGTGGGAGTATTTGTATTCTAGATAGTTAAGTATAGATATCGAAGAAGATTCTTGGGAGCGTGAAGATGTTATAATCGCGACTACCCGTACCTGTTTGAATAGGTAAGTTGATTGATTTTGATTGGTGTTCATGATTACCCATATGGTCATATTTATATTTAACGCTAGAATGAGGTGTTAACCCTTAACTTCTAATCATTCGGAACACATGGTATATATATAGGGGGTTCTTGTTTGGATTTTTCGCCCGACGTACTAGTTTTGTTTAGTTAGGGGTTAAGTAGAAATATTTGCATTTTAGAGTGGTAAGTGTAGATATTTCAATGTTTTATATCTAAAGATTTATGATAAAGTATTATTAATCTCTACGATACGTTTGCGGAATTTTGGGGACGAAATTCTTTTAAGGGGAGAGAATGTAAAACCCTAAAAATTTGAAAATTTTATAATAAATAATAAATGTATTGTATTATGAAAAAAATAATATTTATTAATGTTTTAGTATGCTAAGAATAGATTTGAGATCAATTCCATGTATATATGTGAATATAGAAGTGACATCATGCACACGTGCACGGGCCTGAATCTGGGAAAAACGACCAGTTAAAAGTATATTCATTTTACACACTAAAAAAGTTAGAATCTGGAAAGGTGTAAAAGACCAAAGTTGTAGGCCTCTTTAATATCTTTCCAAAAAGTCTTAGATCACCTCATTCCGAGATCGGATGAGAAAGTTACAGCCAATATACAGAAGGTTAGTTTCCTAGTCAGACTAGGTTTCCTGGTTCGGATCAAACAGGTTTGTTTCGGATTTGCCTCTATAAATACCTATATTTTTCATAAAAATTCCCTTATTTTATCATATCTATGAACCCTATCAGCCACCCTATCCCCTCAAAAACCCTAGATCTTTTTCTTATGAGTTTGGAGAGCTTTGTGAAGCAAAATACCGACACGAGGGTGAGATCATCGACGTGTGACGAGGGAGAACGGGTGGTTTGTGCTCATGGATTGCTTGTTGTTTATTTTAGAGGCTTGACATGAGATTAAGATAAGATTATCTTTATCTAAACCTATCCTCATAGTTAAATAACTAGTGTAGATGATTAATATGATGTTGAATATGTGTTTTCATGCTTTAATCTTAACCTGAGGTGTTAAAAGTTAGATTTTTGATAGTAAACCTTAAAACAAATACTAGATGAATACTTTTTTCTTGGTGTTTATGATAGTATCATGTTCATGATCATTAGGGTTTTTCATAATTTCATTCATATATGAGAAATTTAAGTGATGTACAATATATATGTTTTTCTGCAGAAAACTACACCACTTGTATAATCTTTAATTGAGAGTTTAAGATAGTAAACAATCTCCAAATTTAACCAAACTAGTTTTAAATGAAATCTATATGTTTATAGTTTCTAAAACAAAAGAACATTCTTAAAAATACTTTGTATAGAGAAAGATATGTTATGTTTACTAATAACATGTCTTGCAGAAAAACGGCTGCACCTATATAATGTTTAACTGGAGATTTGGGATAACAAATGAACTCCAAATTAAACCAAACTTATGTCATTTGAAAGATTTGTGAATTTAGTTTTCAAAACCGAAAACCATTTGTAAAAATTCTTTTCCTAGAGAAAGATATGCTTATTTTTTTAACGCATGTCCCGTCTGTTTTTCCTGCTCGTTTTATGGAGCTGTGTTGCGCCGTTTTGAGGTGCGTTCGCGGAGTTTTGAGCCGCTTGATATTACACGTATAGTCATGAATATGTTATGTTATATATTTGAGAATCCCAAGGGGATTATGATAAATTTTGATTTGATCATATTTGAATTAGATATAGTTCATATACATGTTGGATGTCGTTGATGAGCACAGCTCAGTACTATATAGGATAGTACGTCGACACACTAGATATACACAGTTTATACATAAGGTGGATATTGTTGATGAGTTTAGTTCAGTACTACATGAGGTAGTGTGTTGATATTCCACATGTACAGGCCATTGAGTCGTATTTTAGGAGGCTTAATCTACCCGTCCGTCCCGCACTAGGGTGCGATGAGGCTCGTGAACCGTATTTTTAGGATGCCTATTTGGTAGTCCGTCCCACACTCATGTTACGCACTGAGATCGCGATAAGATTAATGAGCCATGTACACAGTTCAGGATACCTACAGGGTAGTTCGTTGCACTAAGACAATTACTTGATAGTCTATGTATGGCAGATGCCGATTATGAATACGACCTATCATTGAACTAGATGACTGAGATACGTTACTTTTAAAAGTATACAAAATTATGTGTTGGTATTTTATTCTATCTCTCCAGTGATAGTGGAAGATATTATAAATACGATTGTAGGCGTTAAAAAATGCTAAAAGGTATCCAAACACAGATCAAAAGGAAGTCATCCAAAATGTCAAGAAAGAACATAAGTGTGGACTGTCTCGCTGCGCGAGACAGACTTTACTGTCTCGCCGTGCGAGACAGTCTTTACTGTCTCGCACGTGCGAGACAGTGTTTACTGTCTCGCCTGTGCGAGACAGTCTTTTACTGTCTCGCCCACGCGAGACAGTCTTTACTGCCTCGCCCACGCGAGACAGTATTTACTGTCTCGCCATGCGAGACAGCATTTACTGTCTCGCAGGCGAGACAGCTCTCAGAAGGTCAAAACCGCTTTGTGAAACTACCGACACGTGGCCACTAACTGTTCAAGAACATGGGGAACGTCATGGGCGAGAATCACGTTGATAACTGCCAGAATAACGGAGTTTCAAAACGTGGGAAGACAGTTACAAGAAACTGTCAGGCAGTTAAAGATTTCCGAGCCACTGTTTTACTATCTCGCCGGGCGAGACAGCAAATTTGCTGTCTCGCTGGGCGAGACAGCAAACACTGTCTCGCTGGGCGAGACAGCAAACACTGTCTCGACCAGCGAGACAACAAACACTGTCTCGGAAGACAGTTTTCTTCTCGGGGCTATAAATACCCCCTGAGATCATTTTTTGAGGAGGAGGTTGGCACAAGTACGATCCAAGGCTGACCAGAGAGCATTCCAGAGCAGAAAGAGCAGAGATTTCAGTTCCTGGAGTGATTCCTTGACATTCGAGCTTAGACTTGATTTCAAGAAGAACGACTATCTTACTCCGATAAGATATCGTTTCATATTCTCACTTCGATAATGAAGGAAGAATCATAAGCCCCTCACGATTCAATCAGAATCTGTGATTCGGTGGTCAACGAGCTAAAGCGTTCCCGGCACAGGCAAAGATCCCACAAAAGCAGTGATCCAAACAACGATCCTGCGTTTATTTTCTCAAGAGTTATAATCTTTAATTTTGTTGTGTAAAAGAGTCTTATAAAAAGGCTGTTTTCTTTGAATTTATTGTAATCGACCGAAGATATAATGAATTCGACAACAAGATCAACTTTTGCTGAAAACAAACTGGCGACCACAGTGGGAGCCAACGGTCTCGCTGCCGAGACCGTCGTGTCGCAGCCGATCATCAAGATCCCAATTGAATCAGCGGTCGAGTATGAGTTCGACCAAATGGGGTTTGAGGAATACTTGTCATCCTCATCTGTAAAGATTTCCTCGCCTCGCAAATGCAGGAAGACTTTATCTTCGTTGAAGCTCTTTGAATGGTCAAATGCTACAAATGAAGACTCTCGTCTGATTGTTGCTGAGAATTCTACTCGCAACGTCTCTGCTCATAATGACTCTTCCCCAGTTAAAGAGTCATGGAATCAAACACCACCGGTACTGACAAAAAGGACTCGCCAGAGACAACGTCAGCGCCGCGCTCGCCAAATGGCTAAAGCCTTGGAACAAACCGACGGAGTTCGTTATCATGCGGACTTAGAGTCGAGGAGGCATCGAGTGAGTCAGTTGTTTCAACAAGCAATCACTCATGTCTCTATTAAACCAACGATGGATGAATGGACTCTTGTCAAAAGGGCTCGCTCAACCCTCAAAGAACGCATACAAAAGCGTCGTGCAAAGGTTGCTCATACCCGTGCTCTTTTACAACAAAGGATTAAAGGGAAGAAAGAAACGGTAACCAAAGAACCACCAAAACTCTGCAAAGTTTGGATCCCAAAGTCTGGAGTTGTACAAAACCAACATTCGGAGCCCGTGAAGATTCCATACCCACAAGGGGGTGGTTTTAAACGTGTGACTCTTGATATAACCTTGGATCGCTCAAGGACAGTGATAAATCGTCCCGAGAATGCCAACAAGGTTTTACACCCTCAGAAGGAGACGTGTTCACTAAAAAGTACCGTCATACCTGAGAGGTCATACCAACGGATGATAGGATTTTCCGGCAATCATACCGACGAATTGTACTATCAAGCTGGGGGTATGAACAAAACACGAAAGAGAACTGTCCAGGAAATAAACTCCCATTGTTCCTGTACACGACTCATTAGAGCCGAAATGTCAAAACCCAAGCTGAGACATTTCCACATGGTTGATAAAAGAAAGCATGAAGGGATATCCTCGGAGGATGAACTTTCAGACACTTGTTCAGCCATCGCTTCAGATGATACGATGTCTAGCGCAGGACAAGCCAGAGAAGTGTTCATGATCATCACTGATCAGTTCACTCAAATACTTCAAGAAGCCCTAGCCAGACAGCGTGAAGAAATTAGGGCTGAAATAAAAACAGAGATGGAGTCAGCCATCAAACAAAAGAAAGAGCTGTTAGCTCAACAGCCTCAAAATCCTGAGTCCAGTCAACGAGCTGAATCCAGCCGCCACGCTCAGAATGTCATAGACGACAGTGATCCAGAAGTAGACGAAGTCATCTTGGCTGATACACCTCCCAATAGCAATAACGCTGGGGGTGGTTTAACGGATTCTCCCAGCAATGACATTGGGGGTGGTTCGATGGCGCCTCTTACAGGGGGTGATCAAACTCATTCTCCTCAAGGTCCTTCGAATGAAGATGATGATGAGAGAATGAAAGAGCTTGAAAACAAAATCAATACTTTGATGACGGTTCAAGAGGTAAAGAAGACGGGTATTCCATGTCCTTATCCAAGAGAATGGGATTCAATTCCATACCCGACAAAATTCCATCTGATCAACTTTACACCGTTTGAAGGAAAGAGCTCGCCTATTCAGCACTTGATTTATTTCAAGTCTCATTTGGGCATGATATCTGGAAATGAGTCTTTAATGGTCCGGTCATTCGTTGGCACCCTTCGTGGACCCGCCTTCGATTGGTATCGACGCCTCAAACCAGGGAGCATCAACTGCTGGGATGACATGGAAAGTTTGTTCCTCAGCAACTTCTTCGATGATGATACCGAAGTGTCAATCGGAACCCTTTTGGATGAAAAGCAAAATGACGGAGAGTCGGTCGATAATTTTATCAAACGCTTCCGTAATAAGGCAATGAATTGCAGAGATCCTGTCACAGAGGAATTCATCTTGCAGACATGCCACAACAATCTTTCCATCGATGTCCTGGAAGTCCTGGGGGTCGTACCATCCAAAACTTGGAAGGATTTGAAAATGCGTGGTGAACAAGCTGAACATTTTCTTAAAAGGAAGAAAACTGAGAGGAGCCAACCAACGACGTCTGCAATCACTGGGAATGCGACTCTCGACACGAGGTTCCAAAAGGAGTATTCCTTCGAAGATGATGAAGCTCCAACCATTTTGAAATACCTCCTGGCCAACGACAAAATCGAGCTGCCACCTATTAAAGATCAAGAGGGTGCTCAGATGGTTACGGATCCAAACTACTGCGCATACCACAGAAGGGTTCTTCATCCCACTAATATTTGCTTCGGACTCAAAAATAAGATCCAAGCCTTAATTGACTCCGGCGTCATAACGGCAAAACAAGCCAAATGAGGACGCATCTAACTCCATTGGGTACACGAGTATAAACTGTTTCCCCTCACTCCAAAGAGTATACGAGTATAAACTGCTTCTCAATCATCCGATTAAATACAACCCGGCCTCACAAAGGAAGCTGGGGATGGATGATTTATGTAACGGGAAGTTCCTAGAGAATCTTATATTCTTAAGGATAACCCGAACATGCAACTAATGATAACGTATTTCTCGTTATACCCAGTTTTGCAAAGAAAGCTGGGGATCGATAATTCATGTAACGGGAAGTTCCCGGAAGGATGTTAAACATAATATTCTTAGGGATAACCCGATAAACGTTAAAACCCTATCTCTGCGTTTTTTAGAATATTCTTTCATTAAGATGAGATTCAATGACTTCATCAAGTCAATCTTCCCTCACAAAAATCTAAAATCATTCATCTGTTGCTCAATTGGTTTCAATCGTCGGGATCAATTTTGCCAATTCCCACTGTGACTTTCCAAATACTTTGTCATTGAAATTACGAAGTGCTTGACGATTCACAGTCCCCCACTATAAAATCCCTCACCGATCAAATCAACTGACGATGAGTCCACCAAAATACTTTATGGTTAAATCCACCTAGACTCCTCTCTTGGTCAAACCTTTAAACAGTTAGGACCACAACCAAAATCCCCTCTCGATTCGTTTCATGAATGAGAGGTCCACAAATTGAACGATCAAACCTTTAAACAGTTAGGATCGTCTCAAACCATCATATGGTCAAACCTTTAAACAGTTAGGACCACAAACAAAATCCCCTCTCGATTCGTTCCATGAACGAGAGGTCCACAAATTGAGTGATCAAACCTTTAAACAGTTAGGATCATCTCAAAATCCTCTCTTGGTCAAACCTTTACTACAGTTAGGACCACAAAGCCAAAATCCCCTCTCGATTCGTTCCATGAACGAGAGGTCCACAAATTGAGTGATCAAACCTTTAAACAGTTAGGATCATCTCAAAATCCTCTCTTGGTCAAACCTTTAAACAGTTAGGACCACAACCAAAATCCCCTCTCGATTCATTCCATGAACGAGAGGTCCACAAATTGAACGATCAAACCTTTAAACAGTTAGGATCATCTCAAACCATCACATGGTCAAACCTTTAAACAGTTAGGACCACAAACAAAATCCCCTCTCGATTCGTTCCATGAACGAGAGGTCCACAAATTGAGTGATCAAACCTTTAAACAGTTAGGATCATCTCAAAACCCCCGCTTGGTCAAACCTTACTACAGTTTGGACCACAAAGCCAAAATCCCCTCTCGATTCCTTCCATGAACGAGAGGTCCACAAATGGAATGATCAAACCTTTAAACAGTTAGGATCATCTCAACCCCTACTTGGTCAAACCTTACTACAGTTAGGACCACAACCAAATCTCCTTTCGATTCATTTTGCGAACGAAAGGTCAACTTTTGAATTGGATAATCAAACCTTATGACAGTTAGGATTATTCAAACCAATCCAGATTCTCTAGGTGGAGATCCCACTTTGAGTTTTCTTTGCACCAGGAGATAGAATATAAAATTCTTCCTCTCCGATTCTGGGTTTATCTCTACCAACAAACAAGAGATCAGGAGATAGAATATAAAATTCTTCCTCTCCGATTCCGGGTTCATCTCTACCAATAAAAAAGAGACCTGAATACTCCAATAGGTATACGAGTATAAACTGTTTCCTTAATTTCAACAGGTAGTTTCTGGAGAATATCACTCAAAATATTCTTAAGAATAACCTGAATACTCCAATAGGTACACGAGTATAAACTATTTCCCTACTATTAATAGGAAGTTTCTAGAGAATATTACTCAGAATATTCTTAAGGATAACCTAACAATCCGTGTTCTCATGAAGACCGATACAATGTGATGATAAAAGCTGAATCCACCAGTACAAGTTCCGGCTTCAATTCAAGATTTCGACAACGGTCAAGCGATAAACGTGACACCGGGAGAACATTAGCTATTCTACAAAGAACTGAATAGGCTAAAGAAAGAAGAGATCAAGAGTTGAAGTCATTTACACGATCTACTCAACCAAGTATTGAAAGGATCGTAAGTAAAATTCATCTTATCCAAAGTATCCCAGAACTCCTCTATAAAAGAATGAGTCTGGAATACTTTGGAGGGGGTATCTGTAGACGTTAAAAAATGCTAAAAGGTATCCAAACACAGATCAAAAGGAAGTCATCCAAAATGTCAAGAAAGAACATAAGTGTGGACTGTCTCGCCGCGCGAGACAGACTTTACTGTCTCGCCGTGCGAGACAGTCTTTACTGTCTCGCACGTGCGAGATAGTGTTTACTGTCTCGCCTGTGCGAGACAGTCTTTTACTGTCTCGCCCACGCGAGACAGTCTTTACTGTCTCGCCCACGCGAGACAGTATTTACTGTCTCGCCATGTGAGACAGCATTTACTGTCTCGCAGGCGAGACAGCTCTCAGAAGGTCAAAACCGCTTTGTGAAACTGCCGACACGTGGCCACTAACTGTTCAAGAACGTGGGGAACGTCATGGGCGAGAATCACGTTGATAACTGCCAGAATAACGGAGTTTCAAAACGTGGGAAGGCAGTTACAAGAAACTGTCAGGCAGTTAAAGATTTCCGAGACACTGTTTTACTGTCTCGCCGGGCGAGACAGCAAATTTGCTGTCTCGCTGGGCGAGACAGCAAACACTGTCTCGCTGGGCGAGACAGCAAACACTGTCTCGACCAGCGAGACAACAAACACTGTCTCGGAAGACAGTTTTCTTCTCGGGGCTATAAATACCCCCTGAGATCATTTTTTGAGGAGGAGGTTGGCACAAGTACGATCCAAGGCTGACCAGAGAGCATTCCAGAGTAGAAAGAGCAGAGATTTCAGTTCCTGGAGTGATTCCTTGACATTCGAGCTTAGACTTGATTTCAAGAAGAACGACTATCTTACTCCGATAAGATATCGTTTCATATTCTCACTTCGATAACGAAGGAAGAATCATAAGCCCCTCACGATTCAATCAGAATCTGTGATTCGGTGGTCAACGAGCTAAAGCGTTCCCGGCACAGGCAAAGATCCCACAAAAGCAGTGATCCAAACAACGATCCTGCGTTTATTTTCTCAAGAGTTGTAATCTTCAATTTTGTTGTGTAAAAGAGTCTTATAAAAAGGCTGTTTTCTTTGAATTTATTGTAATCGACCGAAGATATAATGAATTCGACAATAAGATCAACTTTTGCTGAAAACAACGATGTATTGATATCTTATTTCTTTTTTGTCTTCTTTACTTCTTGGTTGGGATCAATGATTAGAGATTTACTATTTGAGACATATGGCATATATATATGAGGGTTTCTTTGTTTGAATTATTTCGCTCGACATACCAGTCTCGTGTTATGGATTTCTAATTGTTGGTTTCATTAGATTGTCTTTTCTTAGTTCGGTATTAATGTTTAGATATCTACAATTTGAGACTTATGGTATATACATGAGGGTTTCCTTATTTGGATTATTTCGCTCAACGTACTATGTCTCGTGTTGTAGGTTTCTAAATATTAATCCTACTTAGATATGAAAAAAATGAATCTAGGTAGACTATGCTTAATAGATAGAGCCTTCACTCCATCTAGTAGCCCTTCCCCTAGGGGCGGATGGAGGTAATCTTACTGTAACGCTCTAACGCTCTTGTTGTTGTTCTTTTTCTTTTAAATTACTTTTTAGGTAGTTCGGAATTTCGGAGAGCCGTAGGGTGACGGAGTTCTGGCATAGTCGCCGTCGCATATTTTTACTTGTAGAGACTCCATTGTAGTTTTGAGTTTTATCCAGACATTAGAGTTTCATATTCATATTGTAAAGGCAGTGTGCCTTAGTACAATTTTTAGTCGATTCATGTTAAGATATTTTCATTATTTAGATATCAGATGTATTATAATTGAGACATGATTCTTTTCATTTATGAGATATCTCTTCTATATCATGTCTATTACATCTATTCCCTTTATTTTACCTGTTTGTACCCGCATTTCTATTTGGTTCTACTAGAGGATATTACTGTAATTGGTAAAACATGTTTATGCACAATGTGGGTGCATGCCAGGTTTAACATCTCTTGTTTCACCTTGGACTGCAGCCTTGTGTGAACCCAGGGGAGTCACAGGACTCAAGTCTTCAAGATTGTTCATCTTGCAATCAATTTCTCTTCAAGTTTCAAATCATGGATCAAGGTACATTTTCTTAATTAGATTGTTCATTGTGAAAATTATATTGTTCTAAGATCTTGGTATTATGATGATTAAATCAAAATGAAGTTTGATTTACTTAAGAATTTAAGTTTACATGTGGTATCAGAGCCTTGATTAAAGAACTTATGATTTTCCATCATGATTCTTGTTTCTTATTAAATAATTCCATTAATGTTAATTAAAAGTTTAAAATTATATAATTAAATTTTTTCCCGCTGATTATTGAATACTATAAATGTTTTGATAATTTTGTATTAAATTGAATACCTGAACCATTACTACAAAATTCGTAACTGGTTGTCCATTTATTATGTATACATATTTTGATTATACTAAATACTTTAAGTGAAATAGCCTAGTGGTAAGGCATGAGGGTCTCTGATTTCTAATGATGTTTTTGCTAATTCGTTTTTTTTTGGCTATATGTATTGCTACCTATTTGTCTATTTTGCCTGCATGATATTTTTGTTTATGTCAATGTACTAATTATGCATGAATTGTTAATCTTCATAGACTGCTATTTGCGGGCTTATTATAACGTTATTGTCAAGATTCCATTATATAATTTGAAATTTAAATTTTCATGGATGGTTTGTTAGTCACCAAAGTGGCCATACCTTAAAGTTCCATGCTTATCAAATTGTAATAATATAATTTCAATTACTCATGATTAAGTGATGCTACTAATGAAATGACATAAACGTATATATATGTTGTCATGAGTAGATTGAGGTTTATTGATTATAAAATATTTAAGAATCGCCCAAAGGTTGATTGGTAAATTTTATAATCTATAAATATGACTATGGTTAATTAATATATCTGATTAGATATGTTTAGAATATCCAAAGATAGAAAGCATGTCTAATTGAAGTATATATAATTGCCAATCATATGAAATAAAACTAAGCATCAATTATGTTCAGTGTTGTACATTGATGGATCACCTAAAAGGAGAACTTCGATGTACGTTTATTGTTTAATTTGAATGTTATCTAAATATGTATTAATAAGTTTAAGTTTATGACTCAAAGCATTAATATGCTAGTATTCTATATATTTGCAGCACCTATTTCTCTCCATTCGCAAGCCTCGTCTATTGTAAAGTTCAATGGGCTTAATTTTCATAAATGGAGTGAACAAGTTCAGTTTCACCTAGGTGTTCTGGATCTTGATTCAACACTCATGTATGACAAGTCCGCTGCTATTACTGATTCTAGCAATGCTGACGAAAGATTTTTCCATGATGCTTAGGAAAAATCGAATAGACTTAGCTTAATGTTCATGCGGATGACGATAGCAAACAACATAAGTCCACAATTCCTAAGACTGATAAAGCAAAGGAATTTATGAAGTTTGTGGAAGATCTCTCACAATCTGACTCTGCTGATAAGTTAATTGCAGGGATATTAATGGGTACGTTGACCACCATGAAGTTTGATGGCTCCCGTACCATGCATGAGCATGTCACTGAAATAACAAACACGGCAGCAAGATTGAGATCTATGGGAATGGAAGTGAGTGAAAGTTTCCTTCTACAGTTTATCATAAACTCCTTGCTTTCTGAGTATGGTCCATTCTAAATAAACTACAATACTATAAAAGATAAGTGGAACGTGACTGAATTGCAAAGTATGCGCATTCAAGAGGAAGCAAGGCTTAAGAAACAAGGAACTCACTCAATTAATCTCATGGGTCATCAAGGAGCTAGAAAGAAACTAGGAAAGTATAATGGAAAGGGCAAGAAAAGAGCACTAAAAGATAATGTGTCGCTTGTCCAAATCCACAAGAAGAAACGAAAGAACGATAAGTGTCATTTCTGCAAAAAGCCTGGACACTATCAGAAAGATTACCTGAAACGTAAGCCATGGTTCGGAAAAAAAAGGTAAACCTCTTGTTTTTGTATGTTTTGAATCAAACCTAATAGAAGTTCCTTATAATACTTAGTGTATTGACTCTGGTTCTACCACTCATGTTTCAAATACGATGCAGGGATTCCTTACGACCCAAACTATAAATCCAAATGAAAATTTCATCTTCATGCGAAATCGAGTCAAAGCTCCAGTTGAGGCCATTGGAACCTACCGCTTATTTTTAGACACTGGACATCATTTAGATCTTTTTCAAACCCTTTATGTTCCTACTATTTCTCGCTACTTAGTTTCTTTGTCTAAACTTGATATCGCTGGATACTCCTTTAAATTTGGAAATGGTTGTTTGAGTTTGTTTAAGCATAGTCATCTTATTGGTTCTGGTGTTCTCTCTGATGGTTTATACAAATTAAAGCTGGATAATCTTTTTGTTGAAACTCAGTTAACCTTACATCATAATGTTGGAACTAAATGAAGTTTAGTGGATAAAAGTTCAGCTTATTTGTGACATAAATGTTTGGGACATATTTCCAAAGAAAGAATACAAAGATTAGTAAAGAATGAAATCCTTCCTAATTTGGATTTTACTGATCTTGGTATTTGTATAGATTGTATTAAAGGAAAACATACAAATCATACAATTAAGAAAGCCGCTACAAGAAGCACTCAACTCCTTGAAATTATACACACCGATATATGTGGAACTTTTGATGTCCCATCCTTTAAAAATGAAAAATATTTTATCACCTTTATTGATAATTTTTCACGTTATGGATATGTCTATTTGTTGCATGAAAAATCTCAATCAGTAGATGCCCTAGAGGTATTTATTAATAAGGTTGAAAGACAATTAGACAAAAATGTGAAAATGATTAGATCTGATAAGGGTGGTGAATTTTATGGAAGATATAACGAAACAGGACAATGCCCTGGTCCATTTGCTAAATTTCTTGAAAAGCGTGGCATATGCGCTCAGTAAACTATGCCAGGTACACCGTAACAAAATGGTGTTGCAGAAAGGCGTAATCATACACTAATGGACATGGTTAGGAGTATGTTGAGTTATTCTTCTTTACCTTTATCATTACGGATGTATGCTTTAAAAACCGCAATGTATTTATTAAATAGGGTTCATAGTAAGGCAGTTCCAAAGACTCCTTTCGAACTCTGGACGAGAAGGAAACCCAGTTTGAGACACCTTCATGTTTAGGGTTATCCTGCGGAAATACGAATTTATAATCCACATGAAAAGAAACTAGACTCTAGAACAACCAGTGGTTTCTTCATTGGTTATCCAGAAAAATCTAAAGGGTATAGATTTTATTGCCCTAGCCATAGCACGAAAATTGTTAAAACTGAAAATGCTAGGTTCATTAAAAATGGTGACATTAGTGGGAGTATGGAACCACGTAAAGTGGAAATCCAAGAAGTTAGAACGAACGTTCCTTTACCTTAAACTTCTTCTCAAGTTGTTGTTCCTACAGTTGTTGAACAGTTTAACGACTTTCAAGAACAACAAATAAATAATCAAACACTCCATGAAGACGTTGTTAGCAATGAACCTATAATAGATATACCCCATGAAGAAGTAGCATTAAGAAGGTCTCAAAGACAGGAAAAAAATCTGCTATTTCTGATGATTATGTGGTTTATCTACAAGAGTCAGAACATGACCTTGGAATTGATGAAGATCCGATTTTATTTTCACAGGCAATGAAAAGTCACAATTCTGATAAATGGTTTGATGCCATGAAAGATGAGTTGAAATCAATGGAGCATAATAAAGTTTGGGATCTTGTAGAATTGTCTAAAGATTATAAAAGAGTTGGGTGTAAATAGGTCTTTAAGACCAAACACGACTCAAATGGCAATATCAAACGATACAAGGCTAGACTCGTTGCCAAAGGTTTTTTCACTCAGAAGGATGGTGTTGACTATAAAGAAACATTTTCTCCTGTTTTGAAAAAGGATTCATTTAGAATTGTTATGGCTATGGTGGCTCATTATGACTTAGAGCTACATCAAATGGATGTGAAAACCGCTTTTCTAAATGGAAATTTAGATGAAGAAGTTTACATGGACCAACCCGAGGGTTTTTTAGTTGAAGGAAAGAAACACATGGTGTGTAAGCTTAAGAGGTCAATATACGGGCTCAAACAAGCTTCTCGACAATGGTATCTTAAGTTTAATGATACTATCACATCTATTGGATTTAAAGAAAACATCGTTGATCGATGTATATATCTAAAGATCAGTGGGAGCAAGTTTATATTTCTTATTCTGTATGCCGATGATATCTTACTTGCTACTAATGATCTTGGCTTGTTACACAATACCAAGAAATTTCTCTCAAAGAACTTCAAAATAAAAGATATGGGTGAGGCATCCGATGTGATTGGAATTGAAATATTCCGTGACAGATCACAAGGATTGTTAGGGTTATCTAAAGAAATCATATATTAATAAAGTTCTAGAGAGGTTCAAGATGGATAAATGCTCTGCATCTATTGTTCCAATTCAGAAAGGGGATAAATTCGGTCTTATGCAATGTCCAAACAATGAATTGGAACACAAATAAATGGAAGAAACTCCTTATGCATCCATCGTTGGGAGATTGATGTATGCTCAGGTTTGTACAAGACCTGACATTAGTTTTGGTGTCGGAATGCTGGGTAGATATCAAAATAATCCAGGATTGGATCATTGGAAAGCTACAAAGAAGGTATTGAGATACTTGCAAGGAACAAAGGATCATATGCTCACTTATAGGAGATCTGATCACCTTGAGGTGATTGGATATTCAGATTCAGATTTTGCTGGGTGTTTGGATACTAGAAAATCCACATTTGGCTATTTGTTCCTTTTAGCTAGAGGAGCGATCTCATAGAAAAGTGCGAAGCAGTCTGTCATTGCTACATCGACTATGGAGGCTGAGTTCGTGGCATGTTTTGAGGTCACTGTTTATGGATTATGGCTGCGGAATTTTATTTCAGGACTTGGAATTGTTGACAGTATTACAAGCCGCTAAAATTTCATTATGATAATGCTGCAACAATCTTCTTTTTTGAAAACGACAAGTATTCGAAATGTGCTAAATATATGGAATTAAATACTTTGCCGTTAAAGAAGAAGTTCAGAAACAAAAGAGTGTCAATTGAACATATTAGCACAAATCTCATGGTTACGGATCCGTTAACAAAAGGATTGCCACCAAAGATATTTACTGAACATGTCGAAAGAATGGGCATTATTGAAAATCATTACTAACTGTTATGTAAAGTTTATGTTAAACACCTTGAGCTCATCTGAATATTGTTTCTGATATATTAATGCATCCTGTTATTTATTGTTAGTGTACACGTGAATGATTATGTGAATATTAACAGGATTTTCCTTGACAATGACATTATTGTTGGATCATTATGATAAGTCTTATTACATATCATGTTTAGTTTAAAGCTAATATTATAATACATGGAAGGGACAATGTCGATTTAAATGCATACAACCGCCATGATCCTTATTAGTTTTCTACTTAATGATGATTGATGGTTTGATCAATATGATGATGAAATTAGCTTACACTATGCATATTATGTTGTATTATTACATCATGATGTTAAATTATGAAACATGGGCCAAGTGGGAGAATGTTAGATTTTAGTGTAGTGACCCACGTTTTGTTAAACAAATTTAGTGGCCACGTTTTTTTTTTCTTTTGGTTTAAGAAACTGGTCATGATTTATTTTAGTTATATAACTAATCATGTTTTATGGTAAGTTGCTATTGGTCAAGATAACTACTCACATTGATGGATTGTGAGTAATTATTTTATTTTAAAAGGTTTGGCCCTCTCTCTAGCTTGTATGGGAAAAATTTTCTCTCCATCAAGAAAATTTCGGAAAAGCTCAAAAAGGGTTAAGGGAGAGAAACTCAAATCTTCAAGGTTGTTCATCTTGCAATCAATTTCTCTTCAAGTTTCAAATCATGGATCAATGTACGTTTTCTTAATTAGATTGTTCATTGTGAAAATCATATTGTTCTAAGATCTAAGTACTATGATGACTAAATCAAAATGAAGTTTGATTTACTGATGAATTTAAGTTTACAGAAAACCCCCGTCCTTAGTTTTTTTTTAAAGACTTATTCACATCTCTATATCATATCATATTTCATATCCATATATTAGCGGATGTCCAACTTATGTTCACGTGAGCATATATAAGAGTTCTCCGCGTCCTATGCTGTACTGCGCATGGTTCATGAATATTTCAGACCCGTGGCTCGTTGCGCGTGCGTGATATTCGATGCATCCTTCGAAGCACCACTTTCTATAAGATAGCATTCTACTTAGTTCTCCTTCCAATATTCTCTCTCTGTTCTAATTATATTTTAGATGATATTAGATGCTTAGATGACTCAAAGGCTTTGTGATTTAATCCGATATGGCCAGCGAGAAAATATTTACTGGATTCGGTCTATTTGTAGGTCTGATCAGCAATGTGGGTCACCTGATTGCTCCCTGCTAATTTACGCTCGTCAGACTGCTTTTGATGGCTTGATTTTCAAATTTTCTTCATTTGCCTGAGAATTTCAAATACCTATTCTTATTTCATTTGGCCTATGAAAAAATTTGTTTGGCATTGGAAAATATTAATAATTTAACTTTCTTTGTCATCAACGTGTTATTTATAATGTCTACTATAAGGTGTTTTTAAATTAACTTATGTGTTTGCTTGTGATTGCAGAAATTTATTCGGGATTGGTTGGCATCGGTAAATAGACTTGGAGTAAAATGTGGTGAAGCATGTCAAGGCGTGCTTGTGCCGTGGTGAAGCTTATCAAGCTGGTAGGCTTCGAGTTCATCAATTGAGATGAAAGGATAGAAGGATTTAAGTTTGAGAAATAAAGGAGCTGCCAACAAGATTAAGGAATTCACAAGGGAATTGAATTGATGCAAAATGCGTCTTCTTAAAATGTACTTAATTTTTTAGACAACTTTATTAGAGGTCGATCATGTATTGACAAACATCATTTAGATACTTAAAATTTCAAAGTCATCAGTTAAAAGTCTCTCATGTTATCTCTATTCTCAATCTAGGTTCTTTTTTAAAGTTTTCGATAAAGATTACAAACGAGTTAATGACGTCACTAGGAAAACTTATAATTTCACTATTTATTGCTGACTGGACACCCTCCTCTCTTTTTGTTGATAAACTAGGGGAAAATAAAGTGATGTTTCTGGTCTAGTTCGCATTGTCCATTCATAAAGAAAAAAAGTTAGTGAGAGTACAAGTTCAGCAAGATTTAACAGAACTGTTCAAAATGATCTAGGTTTATGATGGAGAGAACGTTAACAATTTTCACTAAGCATATGATTGCTCTCTTTACACTGGTACATTCACACCTAATTGCATTGAGAGAGAATAAAATTATAACCTAGCTACCTCCTAAGTTCAAGATTGGCAGTAATGATCAAGCCTTTTCATAAGATCATGTTAATATTATAATTCATGTCTTTTACATGTAGGAGATGGAAGGCAAAGAAGGATTTACAGGATCATAAGTCGTCCATGCACAGATTATTCTAAGAAAAACTCGTAACAAATTATTTTTTCGTACAATTTTCAAGGATACTTATAGGATCCAATTGGATACTTCTTTAGAAGTTTTCAGAGTAGGGCGTATGTACAAAAGAATGTTGAGGTTATTAAACATGTGAGTATAGTCTTATATCGGATGGGATAAGAAATAGTGGTATATTTAAAAGTGATTTCTAACCTCTATATAAGAATGGTATGTTTAAAAGTGCTTTCTAGCCTCTATATAAGACCCATTAACTCTACTTTGTATTGGATCCCAATATTTAAAAAAGAAGTGAAGTTCAATTTGAAGCCCAAAGATCATAAGTACGAAGTGGTTAAGTTAAGTTTACCCGTGGATCCTCATAGGAGTGAACAAAGAATACGTGTTTTAATCATAACGTAGGGCTAATATTGAGATTAACAACTAATTCATAGTTAATCTTAATATTTGATCAAGTAAAAATATCTTGTCAATAATATGATAATATTTAGGGTCTGTTTGGTTGCTTTCCATAATTGTAATGAAATATGTTTTCCTTCACTTATTGGTTTTTGCTTCACTTTCATGAAAAAATTTCTTGTGTTTGTTTCACCAAAAAAAGAGATATAAGTAATTTTCACCATTTTTCTTTGTTTGTTTCAACTTTTAAAAAAAGAAAGTAATTGATATGTGAGTAAATTCACTTATTTTCCTTAGTTTGGTTCAAATTAAAAAATGAAGAAACTAACGTTTTGGTCACCATGGTGTGCTTACCACTCACTTAAGGCAAACTTATTGCCAACATAAATTGAGGGGTGAACATACTGACCTTAACATAAAAATTACTTGCAATGGTAAGCCCAATGACTATTTGAGGTAGTATATTTGTAACATATTTAAAGAAACATATTTAAAGAGTTGAGGGACTAATATCAAAATATGAACATTTGAGTGAGTATTTTCAAGATGCTTATTGAGGGACTAATTTTAAAATTGAGTTAGTAATTTACAAAATTTTAAAGATTTGAGAGACTAATTTCAAAATATTAACATTTGAGAGAATAAGTTCAAAATGTTAAAAGATACCGCTAGTCAGTAGGTTATCATCCCTAGTTTGTGGTCACAATAAATAATAAGAACCATATTACTTTTCAAAATAACAATGAAAATCTTATGTGGCATGATCTCATCCATTTAATTTAATATAGACGGTAAGAATTAAGAGAATTGGACTCTCTTCAATTACCATATAATTGAAGAAAATCCAAATTCATTTATCATAGTCAACTCCAACTAAGACAAAAAAGATACAGCTTATGAAATGAGTAAACAGCATAACAATATATATATTGTAAAAATTTATGATATTTTGGGAGTGGCCCTTTTATTGTAAAAATAGAATGCTTAAGTTTTAATTCCTCTTTCATGTGTGAGTGGGGACCACACTCACAACGGAGTCCAGGAATGCAAGCCAAATCTCGTGGCCAATCGGGTGCGGCCCACCCATAATCCAGCTCTCCTATTAATACCTATTCTAAGGCAGAGTGCATAGGCGAGCAAGGAGTTTTTTTTTGATTGGCGGCTGCGGCAGAGGGCTACAGTGCGTGCGAGGAGATTTTGTTTGGGTGCAGGTGTTTTGCGGCTGGAGGATAAAAATCAGTCCCTATTGTTTTTGTGTTTTTGGTTTTGAGC
>BQKN01066072.1:1655462-1673958 GCA_022839385.1 Asparagus kiusianus
GAGGATAAAAATCAGTCCCTATTGTTTTTGTGTTTTTGGTTTTGAGCAGCCCCCTTTATTGAGGGTTTTGTGCATCCTTTTGTAGAGAGATATTGTGAGGGATCTGAGAGTTTGTTTGAGGGTTTAGGTTATGAGTGATTGTAAACCCTAGTTGTATTCTCTCCCTCTATTAGTAGATCTCCCCCCTCCTTGCCCCGTGGACGTAGGCAATTTGCCGAACCACGTAAAATTGGTTGTACTGCTATTTGTGTGATTTGTAATAGCTTTTAGGTTCCCTCGACGCGCAGTCCTAGAGCTGACGAGAGGAAGAGCTAATATCCCACTATGATGGGATATTAGGCTTCAGATTCTTGTTCCCTTTGAGAAACAAGAATTCTTATTGCGACCTGACTTTCTTGTTGTGCTGCCGAAGTGCTGCCGAAATTTTTGCTGCGCGTAACATCATGTGCATTTGCACTTGTAATAATGCTAATAAAAAGTAATAAACCGAGAATATGCAAGAAAACAGGAGCAGTGAGATCTGATTACATTTTCTGTTGGTTTCGATCTCAGCGCCATTGCATCTAGCAGCTTTGACGATCGTCTCGTCCTTGTTGACTGCACTGTTGGGGGCTTTCTTGCAGATCATCATTTGGTTCTAGTCCTGAGAGATCAGGTCCACTCCGGCTATTTTTACAACTTCTCCATCACTAGGGACAAATTTTTAACGAAAATCAGGTAAGTGATTTTGAGGAAGGATGTTGATTAATTAGGGATTTCACACTTTACCCTAGCCCTCTTTCTCTCTTTCTCCCACAAGAAACCCCAAAAGTAGGATAGATATTTCTTAATTGAGTTTAATTAACTAGGTAAAATAGGAGATTTTTTAGGGGAAATTGATTTTGTATAGTAATGGGTGACGTGGCACATGTTTTTTTTTGGTGTTTTACCTTTTGTTCCCGACCAAACATCAAAAAATAAAAAAATCTAATAAATTTTTTGAGGTTTCCTTCAATTTTGGGGGTTTTCTTTACTCTTTTACCGAACCAAACATGCCATTAATTGAGGCTTTATAATATTTTTTCTTGCATCCTATCTTCTCAGATAGGACCAATGCTCTAACCCATATCAAGAGCTCCCCATATGATAATACTAGGTTGGGTGCATGTGCATTGCACGTGGTCAAATAATTTTGATTATTTTATTCAAGTTTATGCTTTATTCCTGAGATACAGATTTATGTCTCTACTGTAACTCATTTGTGAAATACTTCATGGTTACCATATAATTTATTGTACGAAATAAATTCATGTTGATAAACCTCTATTTGATGATGATAATATTTTATAGACTAATACCTAACTTTGATATTTTATAGACTAATACCTAACTTTGATGATGATAATATTTTATAGACTAAATTTAGTTATGCCTTACAAAATTTAGAACTTTGATCTAACAGACATATCCAAAATTTTAACTTATAATTTTAGAACTTGGATCTAACAAACATATCAAAGAACTTGTATCATATATAGGAAATGCATAACAACTAATTTTGGTAATTTTTGATTTTAAGGCCAGTGTTTAGATTTTTTTCTTTCTAGAAGCTTGTTTGCAATTTTTGATTTTTAGGGAGCTATTTATAAATTTTATTGTTTCATAAGGCCATCTATAATTTTAATATTTTCTTAGGGGGTTTCTCAATTTTTCAAACTTTTTGGAGGGCTTTGTATTTTTAGATTGTGCAAGGGAAAAGTAAAATTTTCAGATTTTTGTAGCTTGTTTAATAATTTTTTAACTTTGATATGTTTTTTATATTTTTAAAGAAGTTTTAGAGATTATTTGTTATTTTTGAATAATCAATTTTCTATATAATTTTAGATTATTTAGAGGGTTGATCGAAGAATTTTTATTTTCTGGATGTTTTTTGTTTTTGCTCTTTCCAAGATGTTTTCTACAACTTAAGATTTATAAATGCTTGTTTTTAATTTTTGAAAATTTAGGGTGCTGTATGTAATTACAAATTGTTCATGGAACTGTTTGAAAATTTCTAATTTTTAGGTATTTTTTGTAACTTTTAAATAGTTTGAGGTATTTTTTGTAACTTTTAAATAGTTTGAGGTATTTTTTGTAACTTTTAAATAGTTTGAGGTATTTTTCTAATATTTTTTAGATTTTTAAAGGTATTGTATATAATTTCAAGTTGTTTAGGGGATTATTCACAATTTTTATATTTTTAGTGTGAGTTTTATAATTTTTAAAAATTTTCGGTGAGGAGGTTGTTAGTAATTTTAAAATTTTATGGTTCTGCCTGTAATTTCATATTATTCATAAGGTTGTTTAAAAATTTTATATTTCGAAGGTTTTTTCATGAATATGCACGTAAACTATTATTTATTAGATTTGTAAACCACACATCTTTTAGTCTCTCACTTTCACTCAGAACCTATTTGATGTAAGTTTCAAAATCATCTTGTCAATATATTTCTCAAACACCTTTTAACTTAAAAGTTTAGTCAATGGGTTTGCCACATTATCGGCAGAAGCAATTTTAAGAATGTTTGTATTTCCTCTCTTACTAAGTTATACTTTAATTTGATGTGTTTTGATCTATGATGAGCCCTAAGTACTCTAGCTAGGGCAACCTACTATTGTCAAAATGTAAAATAATGGGAGATTCAATAGTCGGAAAAACACCTAACTCATGTATGGTTTTTTAATCCAAATTACTTCTTTTTGTTGCTTTACAAGCTGCAATATACTCTGCTTTAGTTGTAGAATTTGAAATTACCCTAGAGGGGGGTGAATAGGGTAATCAAACAATAATTGAGAAATTTATAAAATTCAATCCAATACAAGACACATAAAACTATGGCAATAAATAAGAGAGAGAGAGAGAGAGAGAGAGAGAGTAAGAGAATAGTTAGCCAAATTACACGCCGATGTGTTCACGAGGTTCGGTCCTCTTGACCTACGTCCCCGACCACCTCTCTCGATGGTAATTCACTAAACACACCTGGTTTGGAAGCCGAAACTTCTTCACAACGATCTCCCCCTGAGATCTCACAACCACACAATTTGATCTCCTCGAGATCAAGCTCTCCACACATTAGAATAAGTTGGAAAAATCTCTCTTACAACACCCATATGTCAAGGATTAAGAGATTGCAAATGAAGCTTGGGGTTATAGGTATTGGAAGTGTAAATCCAAAATTGAGAAGAATGAGAGTTTAAGCTCAAAACACATAATAAACAAAAACTCAAAGAATTTTTCTTGATTGCTTAGTTACTGAACAAATTGGGCTTGGAAGATATATATAGGCACTTAAAATAATAGCCTAAAACCCAAGAAAATCACCAAAACCAACAAAATTCCCAAAATCCCGGAGTCTAGAAATTTGCCCGTTACAGTACTTTTGGTCGACCGGATGATAATGGTCGGTCAACCGACAATGTTACCGTTGGCAGACAGAAACAACGCAAGCTTGATCGGTCGCTCGACAATGTTGTATCGGTCGACTAACCTAGGACATCGATCGACCGAACGTAGTGTGTCGATCATCTGATAGGCGATTGTCATAAGTTTTGTAAACAGATCCTCTGGCCGGTCGATCGACGGGTAAGATCCGGTCGACCGAAGACGGATACTTCCAGACACAGGTTTTAAGGTGAAAAACTAATTTTGTAAATTTAAAATAAAATAATAAATAAACTCTAAAAATAGTAAAATTTTGGGGAATGATTATAATCATGAAAACAAACATGTTTGAGAAGAAAATTTTGAAATCTCATCTAACGTTTGTAAAAACTCACTATTTTTTAAAATGGTTAAAAATACAAGTGTGTGTGACTAATGTCCAATAGCTTCAAATATTATCTACTAAAATTCTTGCCTGCATTATGAACTAGAGAGAAAATAAAAATGTAAATATCTCTCACATATGAATACAAGTCTTGAGTTTGGTATTTGCTAATTGTTGATGAAGCTCCTCTTGAATATATATTGCACTTGAAGGCTCTTCTTCATCAACTTGCCTCCACCTCCTTGGATATCAGTGTTATAGCACAAAATCCATCCAACCTCCCATAGTGGCACTAAATTGCTTGACAAAATACATTATGTATTATATCACTCAACAAGCAATTAGTACTCATAATAGGATTTGTTAATCATCATCAAAACAAGAGATCTAACAATCTCTCCCTTTTTGATGATGACAAACCATCATTATAAAGAAGCAAAAATAAAATGAAAAATGAAATTTCTACTTATAGATAATTGCTCTCCCTATCTATAAGACTCTTCCCCTATCTATGTGCACAAAGAAGAGGAGATATTTCTCCTCCTTTGTCAACATCAAAACGGGGCTAAAAATGTTATACATGTTGTAAAATCCACAAGATACTTCTCTAAGTGTTGGCCTACCCGTGTTATATTCCTTAAGTGTTTGGATTTACGACCCCTTCCTAGGCTTTACTACCAACCCACTTCTCTTGGAATTGACACCGGTCTCTCCCAACCACTCCTCTAGGTATCCTTGTGCGTTCAAACATGTTATAACAATGAGTGCGAGTAATAAAATATTAAGATATGAAAATGTTAAACCAAAAACCAAGAGCAAGCAAAAATCATCAAAACAAGCAATCAAAGGATGCACATGCCTAACTCGTTTCTTATACGATAAAAATTTTCTTCACTAAGAGGTTTGGTAAAGATGTCCGCTAATTATAATTTAGTATCAATATAAACAAGGGATACATATATCCTCTCTATATGATCACGTAAGAAATGGTGGCGTACATCTACGCTTGGCTCTAGAATGTAAAACGTAATTTTTTGAAATGTTTATTGCACTAGTATTAACACAAAATATCTTTGTATCATGAAAATATAAATCAAAGTCAACTAAATTTTGTTTCATCCATAATAATTGTGCACAACATAAACCAGCGACAATGTATTCTGCTTCCGTAATGGATAAGACAACATAATTTTATATCTTGGAAGACCAAGAAACAAGTGAATTGCCTAAGAATGGTATTTGCCACTAGTACTTTTGCGGTCTACTTTGCTTCCGACAAAGTCGGCATAACAATAACCATAAATATTTAAAATTTTTATTCTTTGGATAAAAAAATCATGTTCAATAGTACCATTTATATACTTAATAATTCTTTTAATCGTAACTAAGTGAGATTTTCTAGGAGAAGCTTGAAAACATGCACCTGCACAAACACTAAACATAATATCCGGTCTACTAATAGTGAGATAAAGTAAACTACCAATCATACCTCGATAAAGCTTTTGATCTACTTTCTCACCACTTTCATCCTTGTCCAATTTGATGAAGGTGCTCATAGGAGTTGGTGCGTGCTTGGAATTTGACATGCCGAATTTTTTGACCAACTCTCTAGCGTATTTACTTTGTGACACAAAAATCCCATTATTGGTTTGTTTGACTTGGAGACCGAGAAAGAATGTAAGCTCTTCCATCATGCTCATCTCAAATTTCTCTTACATAACCTTTGAAAATTTCTTGTGCAATGATTTATTAGTAGCACCAAAGATAATATCATCAACATAAATTTGAATCAAAATAAAATCATTTTTCCTTTTTCTAACAAATAGAGTGTTATCAATTTTTTCTTTTGAAAAACCATTGTCAATGAGAAAACTTGAGAGACGAGCATAGCAAGCTCTAGGAGCTTGTTTTAAACCATACAAAGTTTTTTGTACCCGGTAAACATGATTAGGAAATAGTGGACCAATAAAACCGAGGGGTTGCTCGACATACATCCCTTCTTCAATAAACCCATTCCAAAAAGCACTTTTAACATCCATTTGAAATAATTTAAAAAATTTAAAGCTATCAAATACTAAAAACATTCTATTTGACTCTAATCTTACATTCGATGCAAAAGTTTTGTCATAATCAATGTCCTCTTGATTGTATCCTTGGGTAACTAAACGAGCTTTATTTCTAGTCATTATGCCAAACTCATCAAGTTTATTTCTAAAAACTCATTTTGTTCTAATAACGTGAAAATCTTTATATCTAGGAACAAGTTTCCAAATGTTATTTCTTTAAAAATTGTTTAATTTCATCATACATAGCTAAAACCTAAAATTCATCATTCAAAGCATCATCAACACGTTTAGGTTCAATTTGGGATAAGAAGGCAACATTAGGACACTCACTCATAGCCTTTGAGCGAGTCAAAATTCCTTTTGATGGGCTTGCGATAATTTGCTCCTTAGAATGACCCGGTGCAAACTTCCATGCTTTTGGGAGTTCTTCTTGATTAGGTTCAAGTCCTCCTTCCCCATCCTTTGGTATAACCATTAAGGGATTGTCATTTATTTGCAAAAGTTCCAATCCTCCCTCAATATCATCATCATCCCTAGGCACAATATCTTGTAAGCCATCATTAGTTTTATCAAAGATAACGTTTATAGATTCTTCAACAACGAGTGTTCGTTTGTTGAAAACTCTATAAGCCTTACTCCTTGATGCATATCCCAAAAATATCACTACATCTATCTTTGAATCAAATTTGTCATGGTGATCTTTGCTGTTCAAAATAAAACATTTGTAACCAAAAATCCGAAAATAGCTAATATTTGGAGTTTTACCGAAATAAAGTTCATAAGATGTTTTCTTGAAAATAGGTCTAATTAAAAAACGATTTAAAACATAGTAAGCCGTATTGATAGCTTCCGCCCAAAATATTTTGGCAAATCAAAGACATTAATCATAGTGCGTGCCATCTCTTGTATGGTACAATTTTTTCGTTCAACAACACCATTTTGTTATGGTGTTCTTGGAGTGGAAAACGTATGTATAATACCATGATGGCCACAAAAATTACTAAAAATTTTATTTTAAAATTCACCACCATGATCACTTCGAATTTTTTCAACTTTTAAATCTTTATTATTTTCAACTTTTTTTACAAAAGGAAAAATTGTTCAAAAAATTCATCTTTATTTGTAAGAAAAATAACCCAAGTGAAACGTGAAAAATTATCAACTATAACAAATACATAGTGTTTACCTCCTAGTGAGGCAACACGCATAGGACCAAAAAGATCAAGATGAAATAGTTATA
This sequence comes from Asparagus kiusianus, assembly GCA_022839385.1. Classification (NCBI taxonomy): domain Eukaryota; kingdom Viridiplantae; phylum Streptophyta; class Magnoliopsida; order Asparagales; family Asparagaceae; genus Asparagus; species Asparagus kiusianus. Next base: position 1,662,554 of record BQKN01066072.1, read on the forward strand.
AGTGTTTAGTGATGGATACCTTATTTATGGATTTAAAAGAGTTTTTTACTTGTTTACCTTTGGCACACTCCTCGCATTGAGAATCTTTAACAAAGATTAGGCTTGGTAGTCCTCTTACCAAGTTCTTCTTTGATAGCTTGGAAATTAATCTCATGTGGGCATGTCCAAGTCTTTTATGCCAAATCCAAGGGGATCCTCAGCTACCATGGTAAGACATTTCACATCTTGATCTATAAGCTCATTCATCTTAAAGATATATACATTAGCTTTTTTAATGGCAATAAAATGGCTTTGTCATTAAGACTAACAATGCATTTATCCCGTTAAAAGTAATATCATAGCCTTTGTTATTAAGTTGACTAATACTAAGAAGATTGTGATTAAGTCCTTTTACTAAATAGACATCTTCAATAACGAGAGAATGCTTCTTACCAATAACACCAATACCTATAATTTTACCTTTCTCACGCCGCCAAATAAGACATTATCTCCTTCCATCGTTGATAGGGTTGCAAATAAATCCTTATTGCTAGTCATATGATGAGAGCAACCACTATCAAGGTACCACATTGTTGACCCTATGGTTTTGATGATGATTTTTCAAACAATTTATAGCTAATATGTTTTCTAGTTTTTGTGGTTTGTTTTTCTTTTTACAGGAATTCAACACACGGCAATCAAGAGTTAAAAATTCAAGTTCATGTGTGTGCATTCACCTAGGTATAAGAGTAGTTTGTTTACATATATTGTATGTTTATATTTAAGCTCAATATGTAAACACAACACAAGTTTGACTTTTTCTATTATACAAATGACTTTTCATCAAACTTTGGTACAATAGCTTTTATTTCATGTTTACATTTCTTTCATACTTCATTATATATATATATATATATATATATATATATATAATGTATGCATGGTATATATACACGTGTTTACAAGTCATATTTCAATTTTCAAGTTCGCGAAAAACAGGTTTTATGAACACTTTTCAAAAACAGTGAGTTTTCACAAACAAAAATTGCATTTCCAAAAATTCCTTTTCAAACATGTTTATTTTATCATTTAGAAAATTTTCCCAAAGTTTTACTATTTTTGGAATTGATTTGATATATTTAACGTATTTTCAAAATCAGCCGAAAACCTGTATTTTGACTTTTTTCAGTTTGCGGTCGACCGCCAGCAGTTAATTTTTATAATATGCCTTTTATTGGATCGCGGTCGACTGTGATGGTCGACCGTGGCTCAATCCAAAGACTTTCTCGGTCGACCGTCGCGGTCGACCGCTAGTGTTTCAAAGCTGTTTGTACTATATTTTGCACTTCACGGTCGACCGCCGAACTCATCATTGTAATTCAACGGTTATATTCTGATTTGATTCTCTAGGGCTATTTTGGTCTTTTCAAGGTTGTTTTGACTGATATCTTGGGTGGGTATAAATACCCCATTGCCTTCCTCTTTCAAAAACAAGAGTTAGTTTTACAGTGAGTTTTTAACAAAAGATTAAGAGTTGTTTAAAAGCTGTTTAAGCTGATTTCATTAGTCTGTTTTAAAAGAAGTTTTCTACAACAAGAAGAGGCTTTTAATTCTAAGTGAGGATCATATCCTCATCATCATCTACTGTTCTTCTTGTTTATTGAGAAGTTTTCTAAACTCCTTTCTATATAGCTTATTGATTCATTTTCATAACTTAGCTATATTTAATTGAGTTGCATATTTTTGTTCACTGTTATCACACATACTATATTGAGCTTATAATATTTTCCATACTATATATTATGGGTAGTGGTGTGTGATTTAGTGAGAGTGAGCTTCATTGTGTTCTCATTTGTTATCAAGAACAAATCATTGTATTTAACCATTATTATGAGTATCACTTGTAATACACTTGTACACCGAGAGAAGTGTGAGGCGTAAGACGGGGTGGAATCCAATAGGAGTGGCGTCGGTTGACAAACCTAAGGAGAGGTTGTATCCGAGTACTTGAGGAGGAGGACACGGGCTAGGTTCCTACACTTAGTATGTAAAGTGTGATTGCATAGTGTTTGCTGTGTGAGAGCTTTCGGTAAACTTGTAAACCGAGTGTGTAGAAGTTCTGGCTTCCAAACCGCATTGTGATATGGAAGATCTCCTCGAGGTAAGGAGCGGGGACGTAGGTCGTGGTGACTGAACCTCGTAAGCATATTATGTGTTTGTGTTTTGCTTAGCGTATATTTTATTTGTGCTTAATCATATCATTCTTGTTCATATCCATATCATATAATTCTAGCAAGAACAAATTAATCAATATAATTTTAAATTGGCTTTAATCAGGATTAGATTAGCATAAGACCCTAATCACCCCCCTCTAGGGTCTAACAATTGGTATCAGAGCTTGGTGCTCTTTGATTTAAGGTCTAATCGCCTTGAGTTAAAGATCCAAGTTATCGTTTTTGTGCTAATCTAGTTTTGATTACTTTTTGCTTCATGCATATAATCATTATGGATATGTATGATGCATCTAGTTTAGGTTATGCTATTAATATTTCTCCTCATTTAAATATTTTTCCCTATGCTCAATGGCGTGTTAGATTCAAACTTTTTGTTCAATCTAAACAATTCGATTTATGGGAAATTATTGAGGATGATTATATTATTCCCACTTCGAAAAAAAACCAGGTGGAATAAAGATGATAAAAGAATGTTTAATATGAATAAGATTTTGTTAGAATATTTGCTTAGTGCCTTTCACTCATCTTTTTCTAACAAATTTTCTCATTTTGATAGTACTTACACCTTACATCAAGGGGACTTAGAGGCTATTCAACAAGCGTTGGAAAATCCCGCTTTGAGTTCTAAAGAAACCTCATCTCCATGTACACTACCACTAGGTGATAACCCTAGTGAGGTATGCGAGCTTGACAACGATGATATTATTACTTTTGATGAGCTTGCTCTTGAGTTTGAAAAATTACACAATTGCTATATTGATGTAAAAAGTAAGTATGTGAATATAAAATCCACTCATGAAACACTAGTCACTAAGTTTAATTTCATTGCAAATGAAAATATAATTCTTAAAGAATGCAATGAAAAATTGAGATTAGAAAATGCTAGTTTGTTTTATGAAAAATGTGATGCTATGTTAGAAGTAGATAAATTAAAATCTAAGAAAACCAATCATGTTTATCCTACTTCTAGTAGCAATGTTTGTATGCACAATGATGAGTTGAATCAAATGAGCAAATACATATCTACCTTAGACTCAACACTAAACACTTGTATTGCTAATAACAAAAAGCTTATGGACTTGTGTGCAAAGTTCAATGTTAATTCTTCTAAAAAACGTATTCACTATGCACACATGTATGACAAAATTCACAAATGTTCTATTTGCGGTCTTAAAGTCCATTTAGCCCAATTTTGTTATAATGCACAATAGATTGACAAGCCTATTCATGATTGTGCATCCCATCAAGCTTCTTCATCACATACACATATACACACACATAGTGTAAATCATAAACATGCTAATGTGTACAAATATGATTATTGTGGTCGTTTTGGTCATTTGGCCATGTTTTGTTTTGATTTGAAAAGAAATTCTCGTTTGCAAAATAATTACAAAGAAAAATCTATTTTTGTAAATGAACCATGTGCACATCATTTCGGTCAACGCAAACCATTCAAACCCCTACATTGCACAAATTACAATCGCATGGGTCATGTTTACGATTTTTGTTTTGACTGTATTAGTACACAAAATACGCCCAAGCGGGTTTATAACCCTAGGGCCTTGGATTTACATGATAAGGGTCATGTCCCAAATTTTAGTGGTACCAAAATAATTTGGGTACCAAAATGAGTTTTATTTCATAACTATTGTTTTGTTTTGTTTTTTTATAGTTGTTTTTGAGTTTTGATGTTGATTCTGTTTTTATTAAGTTAACATAAAACATTTTCTTCTATTACTAGCTAATAGGTTTTATATATGTATAATATCTCAAAAAACAAATTTTTATTAAGGTCCAAAATGAAAATTTTCACAAAATCCAGATTTACAATATTTTTGCTGATATTTTTCTCACAGTCGACCGTCATAGTTTCTGCCTCAGAACTGAGGCTCTATGATTTTCACGGCCGACCGCCACAGTCGACCGCGAGTGAATTTTACTGTTTTTGTTTTAATTTGTTATCGGGTTTCGGTTTTTATTTGGGTACTTTTCTAAACCCGAATCACTCACCACCTTTGATCTTATTTATGAACTGATCCTAGCCGTTCCTTCTTCATCTCAATAGACCCGACCCTTTGAATTTCCCTCATTTCGAAAATTTCCCCAAATTCTGTCGATCTCTCTACAGTCGCCCGTCACCTCATCATCGATCGACCGCGGCTCTCAATCTCTCTCAGTTGGAAAATTGCTGGGTAATCTTCCTTCACCAATCTTGTTCTTATTTCTGTTCTAGGGTTTCATTATCATATCTAGGGATTCTTTATCAATTTCTATCTGTCAAACCCTACTGTTGATTTTATTCTGATACAATGCCTCCTAGGAAGAAATCTAAGCAAGATACTAGTTCCTCATCATCTATTGCCTCTAACTATGAGGATTTTCTACTGTTCAAACCCCTAGTTAAGAAATATAGGGAACTTTGTAAGTTAAAAATTCTACCTAGTAGGTATATCAAATATGAGGAATTAGCCATCTATAATATTTATGAAATTCTATCTGCTGTTGGTTTGCATGATTTGTTAGACATGGAACGTAAAGTTCCTTATTATCCATTTGTTTATCTATTTTATGCAAACCTATCTGTTTCATCTTCAGCTGGTGGTCTCCAAACCATCAATACATCTGTTAAGAATATTTCAATATCTTTTTCTGCTAACAAGCTTGCCGGAATCCTTAAGATCCTGTCAAGTGATGTTGAGCTTATGTCAATTGAACACACCGATCAGGATATGAACGATATTATGTTTAAGCCCGATTGCTTCTATCCTATGAACAAAAAAACACTTAATCCTACTGCCAAAATCATCGCACGTATTATTGCTCAGAACCTCATTCCCAAGACCGGTAGCTTTGATCACTTTGATCCTGACAAAGTCAATGCTGTATATGCCATTTTTTCCAAGATAAAAGTGATTTGGTCAAACGTTTTTCTCAAAAACATAGCATGTAAGCATTTCAAGTTTCTACCTTTTGGTTGCTTCATCACTCTTCCTCTATAACACTTCGTTGTTGCTCTATCTCATGAACCCAAAGGTGATCCTAGTAAGGAATATTTTGATAGAGTCTCTCTCTCTCAAATGCAAATTTTAGACTCCTTATCTGATCCTACAAAACCATCATCTTCCCGTTCTCGGTCTAGAGCTTCCACTATCTCAGCTTCTGAGGTTTTTGACCGACTGGATAGTCTTGAGACTCAGGTCTCAAGTATTCAGAAGGATGTTAGGACTCTTCTTAGCTATCAACGTTAGTCTCTTGGGATTCCGGATCCCTCTTCTAGGTCTGACACTGGTTCTGAAGAGGGCTCTGAAGAAGGATCTGCTTCTGGCTCTGGTTCTGGATCTGGCTCCGGCTCTGCATCTGATGATAGTGGTGATTGATTCTTGATGTTATTGGGTTTATGAATTAAAACTGGATATTTATCTTTTGTCTTGAAGTTGTAATAACTTTATGATTTGTGGTTGAAAGCTTTGTGTCTTATGGAACTATTTCTGGTTATTGTGGTTATGATAGCTTATGACTATCGTTTTATGGTTCTTTAGATCCTCTGAACAATGTATTGAAAACATGTTGTTAAGGATGTTATTTGTGGTAAAAGCTTGGTTTGGCTTTTAATTTCAAATGTTTATGGATGTTAGAAGTTTAGATAGTTGTTTATGGATGTGTATGGATGTTTAGCCCCCATATATGTTCTTTATATGTCACTTATGCAAATTGACAGGGGGAGTATTGGCCATACATTTTCTTATAATCCGTGCATGCATGCAGGGGAGCGTTACTCCTATTTATTATTATTTCTTCCTTTTTTGATGTTGTCAAAGGGGGAGAAAAATTGTTGTTTTGTTTATTGGTTTATTCATATTGATGGAATGTAATGATGTGTGGTTATATGGTTTATTCATGTTATTCACATGGTTACTCTATTCATATGTAACTACATGATTCATATGTTTGGTTTATTTGGTTTATTAATATGAATTCCATATCATTATAAATTGTTTGCCATCATCAAAAAGGGGGAGATTGTTGGCCCTATGGTTTTGATGATGATTTGTCAAACAATTTATAGCTTATATGTTTTCTTGTTTTTGTGGTTTGTTTTTCTCTTTACAGGAATTCAACACACGGAAATCAAGAGTTAAAGATTCAAGTTCATATGTGTGCATTCACCTAAGTATAACAGTAGTTTGCTTACATATATCGTATGTTTATATTTAAGCTCAATATGTAAACACAACACAAGTTTGACTTTTTCTATCATACAAATGACTTTTCATCAAACTTTGGTACAATAGCTTTTATTTCATGTTTACATTTCTTTCATACTTCATTATATATATGTATAATGTATGCATGGTATATATACACGTTTTTACAAGTCATATTTCAATTTTCATGTTCGCAAAAAACATGTTTTATTCAAAAATAGTGAGTTTTCACAAACAAAAATTGCATTTTCAAAATTCTTTTTCAAACATGTTTATTTTATCATTTAGAAACTTTCCCCAAATTTTTACTATTTTTGGAATTGATTTGATATTTTTAACGTATTTTCAAAATCAGCCTAAAACCTGTATTTTGACTTGTATCGGTTTGCGGTCGACCGCCACGGTCGACCGCCAGCAGTTAATTTTTATAATATGCCTTTTATTGGATCGCGGTTGACCGTGACGGTCGACCGTGGCTCAATCTAGAGACTTTCTCGGTCGACCGTCGCGGTCGACCGCCAGTGTTTCAAAGCTGTTTGTACTATATTTTGTGTTTCGCGGTCGACCGTCAGTTTCTCACGGTCGACCGTCGAACTCATCATTGCAATTCAATGACTATATTCTGATTTGGTTCTCTAAGGCTATTTTGGTCTTTTCAAGGTTGTTTTGGCTGATATCTTGAGTGGGTATAAATACCCCATTGTCTTCCTCTTTCAAAAACAAGAGTTTGTTTTACAGTGAGTTTTTTAACAAAAGATTAAGAGCTGTTTAAAAGATATTTAAGCTGATTTCGTTAGTCTGTTTCAAAAGAAGTTTTCTATAACAAGAAGAGGCTTTCAATTCCAACTGAGGATCATATCCTCATCATCATCTATTGTTCTTCTTGTTTATTGAGAAGTTTTCTAAACTCATTTTTATATAGCTTATTGATTCATTTTCATATTTAATTGAGTTGCATATTTTCATTCACTGTTATCACACACACTATATTGAGCTTATAATATTTTTCATACTATATATTATGGGTAGTGGTGTGTGATTTAGTGAGAGTGAGCTTCATTGTGTTCTCATTTGTTATCGAGAACAAATCATTGTATTTAACCATTATTATGAGCATCACTTGTAATACACTTGTACACCGAGAGAAGTGTGAGGTGTGAGATGGGGTCGAATCCAATAAGAGTAGCGTCGGTTGACGAACCTAGGGAGAGGTTGTATCCGAGCACTTGAGGAGGAGGACACGGGCTAGGTTCCTACACTTAGTGTGTAAAGTGTGATTGCATAGTGTTTGTTGTGTGAGAGTTTTCGGTAAACTTATAAACCGAGTGTGTAGAAGTTCTGGCTTTCAAACCGCATTGTGATAGTGGAGATCTCCTCGAGGTAAGGAGCGGGGACGTAGGTCGTGGTGACCGAACCTCGTAAACATATTGTGTGTTTGTGTTTTGCTTAGCGTATATTTTATTTATGCTTAATCATATCATTCTTGTTCATATCCATATAATATAATTCTAGAAAGAACAAATTAATCAATATAATTTTAAATTGGCTTTAATCAGGATTAGATTAGCATAAGATCCTAATCACACCCCCCCTCTAGGTTCTAACACACATCTCTCTACGTCTTGTGCGAGACGTTCTCTACATGTAAACAAGTGGTACAAGTTTTAGGTACCCAAATCTTAGGTCCTTGGATGTTAGTACTATTGGTTCCCTTAGGTACCCACATCAACCCATAATAATAGATATTATCTCTAATTCTACAACATGTGGAAGTATGATCATGTTTCATGCAATATGTACAAATAAAATCTTTCTTGTAGGTGGAGGCATGTGATCTATGATACCATGTTCTTATAAAGTGATGATGATTAATGACTAGTAGAAGCATGATTAGTTCTTAACATTTTATTTTCATTTTTCAAATTTTCAATTTTTAAATTTGAGATCTTAATTGTTTATTTTCAAAATCAATATCCTCAATTATCTTATCTTTTAAGGCAATAACATCATTTAGTGAGAATTGTAGTTGCTCAAATTTTGAGTCACATGAATTATGCAACTTCTTGAAAGAAGAATGTTCTTTTCTTAATTTGTTAAATTCAAATTTTAGTTTTTCTAGAGCGGTTCCTAGCTCATATTGCATATAAAATGATTCATCATCGGTGTCGGATTGTACCTCATTTTCATGAGCCATGAAACATATGTTTGGATCATGAAGAGCAATCTTGGCGGATTCTTCGTCACTATGTGAATCACTCGGTTCGGATTCCTTCCATCTCGCATACATCATTTTCTTCTTCTTGTACTTCATGTATTTCTCTTTTATCTTGGGACAATCCTTTGCTATATGTCCCAGTTTATTATATCAAAGCATTTACCTACACGAGAGGGGAATTTGTTATAACGATTTAAAAAAAAAATCATTTTTATCAATCTTGATATTCTCCTAGAGAGGTGAGATACTTTTCTAGAGACATCAATATCACTATTCGAGGAAGAGGAGTCATTATCAATTGCTCCTTTGAGCGCAATAGTCTTCATCTTTTGAGAAGACTCTTCATTTGTTCGCTGGGGTTCTTCCTCCTTCTCCTTGATCTTCTTCTCGTGAACTTTGAGTTTTCTAAATAAGACCATCAAGTGTAAGCATCGTAAGATCATTGGCTTCCTCAATAGCCGTAGTTTTGGGCTCCTATGTCGGTGTTAGAGAGCGAATGATTTTGTAGTTCTTCTCTTGGTTCTCCAACACCTTGTCAAGACCATGTAATTCATTAATAATATTAGTAAATTGACAAAACATGACATCAGTTGACTCATTTGGAAACATTTTAAGTAACTCATATTCATGCATGAGACTACTAATTTTGGACTCCTTGACTTGAGGGGTTCCTTCATGAGTGATACATAGTTTCTCCCAAATTTTATGTGTGTTCACATGTAGAGACTCTATTATACTCATTTGGAGTGAGTCTACAAATCAAGCCGTTCATAGCTTTAACATTAAGGTTAGCCAAATACCTTTCATTCTCGGTCATGTCTTTGCTAGGTTTTTCAACATATTTCTTCTCTACTATTTCTAGGATGTCTAGAGCAATACATCACAAATAAATTCTCATCCTAGTTTTCCAATAGACAAAATTATTGCCGATAAATAAAAGGGTCTAGTAGTTGATTGACCTTCAAGCGTATGCACATTCATATTTGAATCTATTTGGATCTTTACTCTAATGTGGTTAGACCTAATTAAATGTAGAGACCTTACTCTGATACCAAATAAAATTACCCTAGAGGGAGGTGAATAGGGTAATCAAACAATAAATACATAATTTATGAAATTCAATCCAATACAAGACACAAATATAAAATTATGGTAATAAATAAGAGAGAGAGAGAGAGAGAGAGTAAGAGAATAGTTAGCCAAATTGCACACCGATGTGTTCACGAGGTTCGGTCCTCACGGCCTTCATCCCTGACCACCTCTCTCGATGGTAATTTACTAAACACACCCAGTTTGGAAGCCGGAACTTCTTCACAATGATCTCCCCCGAGTTCTCACAACCACACAATTTGATCTCCTCAAGATCAAGCTCTCTACATAATACAATAAGATAAAAAAATCTCTCTTACAACACCCCTATGGCAAGGATTAAGAGATTACAAATGAAGCTTGGGGTTGCGGGTATTGGAAGTGTAAATCCGAAATTGAGAAGAATGAGAGTTTAAGCTCAAAACACACAATAAACACAAACTCAAAGAATTTTTCTTGCTTGCTTAGTTACTCAACAAATGGGGCTTGGAAGATATATATAAGCACTTAAAATAATAGCCTAAAACCCAAGGAAATCATCAAAACCAACAAAATCCCTAAAATCCTAGAGTCTAAAAACTTAATCGTTACAGTACTTTCAGTCGACTGGATGACAATGATCGGTCGACCGACAATGTTACCGTTGGCAGACTAAAACAATGCAACCTTGATCGGTCAACCGACAATGTTGTACCGGTCGACTGATCCTAGGCCATCGATTGACCGAAGGTAGTGTGTCGGTCGTCTGATAGGCAAGTTCTGTAAACAGACCCTCTAGCCGGTCGACCGATGGGTAAGACCCGGTCGATCAGTAACGGATACTTCCAGACACAAGTTTTAAGATGAAAATCTAATTTTATAAATTCAAAATAAAATAACAAATAAACTCTAAAAATAGTAAAATTTTGGGTAATGATGATAATCATGAAAACAAACATGTTTGAGAAGAATTTTTTGAAATGTCGTTTACCGTTTGTAAAAACTCACTATTTTATAAAATGGTTAAAAACACAAGCGTGTGTGAATGATCCCCAATAGCTTTAAATGTTATCTACTAAAATTCTTGCCTACATTATGAACTAGAGAGAAAATAAAAATATAAATATCTCTCACATATGAATTCAAGTCTTGAGTCTGATATTTGTTAATTATTGATGAAGCGCCTCTTGAATATATATTGCACTTGAAGGCTCTTCTTCATCAACTTGACTCCACCTCCTTGTATATCATTATTATAGTGCCAAAAATCCATCCAACCTCCAATATCCAACCTTCATCAACTGGCAACTCCGTAATGCTATCTCCACCAAAGCCTAGATCTCTAAGATCCAAGCTTCCAACAATAAAATTTACTCCACCTAAAATAAACCCTAGGTCCTAAACCAAAGACCCACACGAGTCAGTGAACAAGACAGAAGAGCAACCAACGAGTGAAATTACAAAAGAACGATACAAACCAATCACAAACAAGAGATTTACATGGTTCAACAAATTGCATACGTCCACGGGGAGAGGGTGGGGAGTTTTTACTAGACGGAGGAGAAAAATAATGGGTTACAACTCTCAAACACTCAAAATAACCCTCACCAAAAGATCTCAACTCACCTCTCAAAGTGCTCAAAACAACCTCTTTTTCTCTCTACAAACTTCTAAAACATTCTATATATATATATATATATA
>BQKN01066072.1:1713889-1726674 GCA_022839385.1 Asparagus kiusianus
TATATATATATATATATATATATAACCATACAGAAATATACCACTCTTAATTAACCATCATAATTAATATTATCCGCGTCAACTGTAACTACTCTCCAAATCACAACATCTCATATTATTATTCTACAGCCACAAACTCCTAAAACATCAACGAACCTTAACACAACCGCACACCTTGATCGCTTATTAATATCACAAACTACTAAAAGATCATCGACCAAAACACAACCTCACTTTTATATCACAGCGGCGGGCTTCTGCCACTCCGGGCCGAGACGACACAGCATCCCACCATCCCTTGATGTGGGGCCGGGAGGCAATCAGCTCCACCATTGACGTTGTCGATCAGCAATGTTGAGACAGCCTGCATGTGGTTGAGATCGCCGGGGGCGAACCTGTCTCCGGCAAAGTACTTGCTCTTCGAGAGATGGGCCTCGTAGATGTCCAGGAGTTTGCCGAGGTCTGGGGAGAGAGATTCTGCAGCGGTGGTTCCGTGGCGCCTAAGCTAAACATCGGCTTGAAGAGGATTTCGAAGGGGAGCTTGGAGACCAGGCTTAATTGCTAGGCCTCAACCTCAGCTCGGGGGGTGGGGGGTGGGGGTGGGGGGAGCAAAAAATGACCAACTAAGTGTTGGGGAGGAACCCCTTTGCTATGTGCTGAGATCCAATCAAATAGCCGAGAGAGATAAACCAACACACCAAAGATAACACAAACACAATATACACCAGATTTTACGTGGTTCGGCAATGGCCTACGTTCACGGGGCAAGGAGAGGGGAGTTTTCACTATTAAAAATCAAGAGGAACAAACTAGGGTTACAAATCTCTCATAAACTCTCAACAAATCAACTCTCAATCTCTCCAATTGCTCCTAGAATAGAAGCCCAAAGAAAACCCGCTTTCAACTCTCAAACCCTAGAGACACCCTCTAGGTATTTATACCAATCCCAAACAAAACGGGTCTGGAAACAGAACCAGACCTGAAACCGCTGCGACGGTCGACCGTGGGGGTCGACCGTGATCCATCGCGGTCGACCGCCACGGTCGACCGCCCTCAATCCCAGAACAGCCTCAAAGTCTAGAAACATCCGCGGTCGACCGTGGCGGTCAACCGCCATAAAAACAAAAACTTCTGCGGTCGACCGTCGCGGTCGACCGCCACTAATCCAGACGCACAGTGCCTTCTGTGCACGAACGCGATCGAGCGCCATGGTCGACCGCCAACCTGTCAACTGCCTGTTCTGAGCCATCAACTGCCAATTTCTACAAATCTCCACATCGGCGAAGATTCTTCCAAACTGAGCCGACACCAACCAAACCAATTGCCTCACTTGTTGCATCCGGTACGCCATTGCAACAGACTCATGACAACAGGCCCCATCCACAACACGTCGAGACCCAAACAGGAGTGCGAACACTCACCCCAAACCAACTGTGTCTACTCACCAAATCGGCTGCATCAAAACTGACTGCCTACGTATCCTCTCCAAGGAATCAATCCTTCATATAGTTCACCCAATGGCCTCCAAAGGCCCTCAATCCAAAAGAAGAGTCCTTAACTCTTCACCAATACTAACATCCAATGCGCGGCTAACAGCATCACCAACGGCTCCATACTAAAACGATCCAAACACCTCCACCTGAGGTGAACCAATGGTCGTATCCAAGCTATATCCACCAGCTGCACACGGATCTACCAACTCGTCATCTGCATCCTGAACAATCTGATCCCCAAACTGTGTCACCTCAGCCGGAATCCCAACTAATGCAAAATAACCTGGAGTATGTGGAGTAAGCTCCACCCAATGTGGAGTAGCATCACCCTCCACTCGCTGCGATATCCCACTGATCTGATCAATACTCTCTACCTGCTGAGAGTCCAAAGTGACAAACCTGTTCAGACCAAACTCAGAAGCCCTCAACTGATAGCCAAAAGAGCCTCTAAATCCCAAATGTGCAATCGGATCCAATCTCATATCCACGATGTGGTCACGTGCTAGGTAGTCCAATATCCGACGCCAACCAAAATCTAAAATAGCTCCACCAGATCTAACAATATCTAACACAGCAGTCGGCAACCTCATAAGATAGCCCAAACATGTCAGAGCCTGAATACCAAATCCACTGCTCAACAACCAACGCCGATCCTCCTCCAGAAAAGAACGGCCCACAGAATCCGTCATCTCATCTCGTCGCCCTACTGTTTCCTCTCCTATGAAGTGTCTCCAACTGCCATGAGCTCGGCACCAATATAAGAAAGAACCCTTACTAGAACTAGTACGATGGGTAACCTTTCTGCCCATACACCTCCTCCAACTATTGCGGATTACTAGGGCTTCATACCAACGGGACTTGGTTGCAACCCATAAATACCTAGTAAAATCCTCAACATAGGAAACAAAATAACGATTACCTTCCAATGATGCCTCTATGGAAGGCCCCCCAATGTCTGACTGAACACCTCCTAAAAGATCACACGATCGATGGATAGAAGTGCCAAAATCCACCTCGGTCTTCTCGCTCATCCCACTGTGCTCAAAGGACTTTAATCTACAGGTCATAGCACTCCTCAACAATCTATGCACGATATAACCAATAATATATCCCAGCACCAAACAATGCCACAGTCTAGCCAAAAAAGTCATCAGCGCTCTATCAATCACCGTGCTCCCAAGCAGATAATAAAAGTTATTCCTCCTGACGCCCTTCATCACAATCATGGATCCCAATGTGACTTTCAAGTGTGCATCCGCCAAGGTCACCCTATAGCCTGCTGCCTCTAATCTCCCAAGTGAAATGATGTTCTTCCTCAGTTGAGGAACGAACCTCACATCAATCAACTCCCGAATCATCCCGTCACTCGTCCGTATCTGAACAGTACCAATACCACCAATAGGGCATCTGTGATTATTACCCATAAGAACAACATCCTCTCTTTCCAACTCCTGAAAGCTGGAGAACCAATCCCTCCTAGGGCATATGTGGTAAGTAGCACCTGAATCCAACATCCACTCAGTGGAGTCGGTAACACCAACTGACGGAAGAGCTGGGCATGAATAGCCCGAAGAATCTGAATCTGAAACGTCGCCACTAGCCTTGGCAACATTCACCTCTGAAGCTTGAATAGCTTTCCCCTTATTCTCCCCGGCTTGTAATTTTGGGCATTCGTCTTTCCAATGTCCATACTTTCTACAAAAAGCATACTGATTTCTACCCACTACAGGATGTCCCCCTCTAGATTGTGACCTTCTAGCTCTTGCAATTAATGCCCCTGCTACAGACTTGTAGGCATCGAAAATTGCCTATAGGTCTCCACGAACAGCTCAGTGCTAAGAAAAAACGATGAACGTCACTATCTAAGTCATAGAAGCTTGATTGACGTTGACAAATGCTTGAAGTGAATCGACGAACTACGTGAAGCAACCGAGTTTCAAAATAACGAGGATACGAATTGATCGGGAGCCCCGAGTCGCTTACAAAAGGCACAATGCCCCTCGTGTCCCAATTGACTCCATAATGATCCAATTATCGGAGCTTATAGATCTCCTCGTCGGCTTTCCAACGCACTTTGAATCACTCGAATCCGAGTTCGGACGAAGAAGTTACGGCGAAAACGAACAAGTATACATAACAAGCGTCTCAGCATGAGTTGAGACACCCCGAGGTGTCTCGGCCCAACCGAGACACCTTGGGTGTCTCGGCCAAACCGAGACACCCAAAGGTGTCTCGGCTTGAGCCGAGACACCCAAGGGTGTCTCGGCCCAAGTTGAGACACCCAAGGGTGTCTCTAGCCCGAATTCCCCCCGTGCCTATAAATACAAGCCTCAAGCCCTCATTTTTTCAGATCTGGAATTCTCGTGCCTTGGTGAAGCCCTGCTGAACTGAAGACTTAAAGTGCACACACTAGTAAAAATTCACGTATCCTAGACGGAATATTCTAGACGGAAATTTTTCCGTCTAGAATGTATTAAACTAGACTGAAAATTTCCGTCTAGAATATTCCGTCTAGGATAAAACATTCTAGACGGAAATTTTCGTCTAGAATAGTATTCTAAACGGAATTTTTTTAAATTTTTTTTAAAAATCCTGATAACCTAGACAGAAATTTCCGTCTAGAATGTATTCTAGACGGAAATTTCCGTCTAGGATACGTGCCCATTTTTAAAAAAAATTAACCCGTCAAAACCCCCGATGCCCTCCGTTCCCCCCAAAATCCAAATTTTCGTCCCCAAAATCGAAATTTCCTCCCCCCCCCCCCCCCAAATCCTCAACTCCATCTCCATCAAATCCCTCCTCCAATCCCTCCTCCCCCAAAACTGAGCCTTCTCCACCACCGCGATTGCTTCTTCCCCTCCGCTCCTTTCCAGCTTTCCTCCACAACGCCGCCCCCTACAGAACCCCAAACCCTAACCTGCACCGCCACCGGCCGCATCTCCTCCATCACCCTCGACCCCGCCGGCTACTCGGCGAGCTCTCCCCCGCCCTCTCCTCCCTCTCCTCCCTGGCCTACCTCGACCTCTACGACAACAACTTCTGCGGCCCCATCCCCCCTCCCTCACCTCCAACTCCTTCTCCGGCGGGTCCTGCCCTCCTTCGCCGCCATTGAGACCCTGGACCTCAGCCACAACCAGCTATCCGGCGAGATCCTTGCCTTCCCCCCTAGAACCCTGTCCACCCTCGCGTCGGTCGACCTCAGCTTCAACCCGCTCTCCGGCTCCGTCCCGGCTGCTCTGCCCACGAACCTGATAGTCCTCGCCCTGCGGTCGAACTCCCTCTCAGGCGAGTTGAGTCCGCCCGCCTTCGGGTCCCTGAAGCTCCTCGAAGTAGCGGAGCTGGCGGTGAACAGGTTCACCGACAGAATAAACATGATTTAGATTTGAGATTGTCTTGTGAAAGAATTAGATTTCTATATCATATTCATGGTAATTGTTGGTAGTAAAATTTTGGGATTACTTGCTCAATGCGCTACATGTATGTGAGAGCAACAATTTATTGATTAAGGCCCTTTCAATTCCGCTTTATCAACATCCTAGAATTTACTTGATGAAGTAGGGTAGGTGAGTTTATTGTTGAAAGTCGAGAATGCTCCTAACGTATGATGGTCAATATCAAAGCAAGTGTTGTTGTCATGAAAATTATCTAGTTTGCACACTTTAATTTCTCTGCCTCCTGAAAAACAGTCTCTATTTTTTGTTAGGTGATTGTTGGATCCATTCCTGATAATGTTGGTAAAAAGCTTATCGGGCTTGTAACATCAAGAGATGACATTCCTGATCTATTAAGGGTGAGTATGGAGTTTATACAGAATGTGTAAGATTACATTCCTCACTACATAATTTAAAGCTCTTTTCAGCTTGATGATGTGATCGGTCTTGTGATCCCGAGAGGCAGCAACAAACTGGTATCTCAAATAAAGGAGTCTACCAAGATTCCTGTTCTAGGTCATGCTGGTGAGCTTTTCTTTATTCCCATTCAGTTGTGATCGTTATTGCAACCTTTCGTGTTATCCTACTCATGAACTGCACTACTCATGTAACGCTGATATTATGAATTTGAGGACCATAGTAATGTTTCAGTGTGTATTGTGCAGATGGAATTTGTCATGTTTATGTTGACAAATCAGCTAATATGGATATGGCAAAGCGCATTGTTTTAGATGCCAAGATAGATTATCCTGCAGCCTGTAATGCTATGGTACACTTTGGTTTAAATTTTAATTTGTTAACAATAATCTACTATATTTAGCGCTTGGAGCTTAACAACTTATTTACCTATAATGAACATAGGATGTTGGACCTAATCAATTTTGTGCTTCAATTGACTCTTGACCTAAATGTACTTCTCTTTACTTGGCAGGAGACACTTTTAGTCCACAAGGATCTCATGAAGACTAAAGGACTTGATGATATAATTATGGAGCTTAGAGGTGGAGGTATGACTTCTGTAACCAAATTAATTAATTGGTATCTGCCAGAATTTTCTGGGGTTACTACAGCAAATTATAATTACACACACCACAACACAGATATGCACCTTAGAGCAAAGAGGGTTTTTTAGCTATAATTGATGTGATGGATATGATAATGATGTAGTAGTCTAGCATAACGACAACTGGAAGGTAAAGTTATTATGATCATGAACCTTGAAACATACTCCTGTTGTAAGTGTGGAATTTGTAATTGTATATACATGTGCGTCTGTCCATCAGTGTAATTCTGCCCATTTAGAAAATTCAGAATATAGGTCTCACTATTATACAAAAAATAAATTTATCTTGTGTTTATAAGCCAAAGTTAACCTTTCACCTCCAGATGTCCCTTAACAACGTCCAAAATTTGATGTAAAAGTTATAGTTATCATTCTCTAACAGTATGTATATGCAATTACGCACTATAAGGTGAAGAACCTTTCCATTTATGTCCGACAAATAGCATTCTTAATCTGCTAAAAATGTGTATAAAACAATATATGTTATGCACAATTAACCCTCTTTTGCTTATGCCTGCCTGATAGTAAGTTTAAATATTCTAAACGTTCATACAATGTTTTGGCATCAATCTTATATAAGCACACTAATGACGATATCAAGGAGGGCAACATGTGAGTAAAGTTTCTTAATTCCCTATAGCTGCCCTTTTTTTTCCCGCCGTCTGAGTACTAGCAAACATTGGTTTCAAGAGTTATAATTAGGACTTGGGAGTATCTATCTTTGATTGGCCTCTAGTATACAGCTTGCATTTAGCTAGCTTGTGGCTTTCTAGACCAACCAGTGTCCGGGTTTTTGCACTAATTTTTGACTATCAATTTTTTGGAGTAAGATTATTTCCTTTCTATTTCTTGGTGGTTTTTATCAATAACAGCTATGTAGTTAAGTCAGCTGATACAATATGTGATTTTTGAAGTTCTGTGCCCAAATGCTAATTATTTCTGATACAATCTATAACCTGCTCTATGCAACTACATTGACTTTGATTTTGTTTACATTTCCAATGTCTATTCTTACGATTCTTATGATTTGGTTGTGTGCGCCAGGTTTTGATTCTTATCATTTGGAGCTTCTGATGCTGTGGAGGTTTTCTGTGTTCCAAAAGTGTAGGCAGTTTGGCTATTTCATCCACCACGATAGGAGAATAAATTGGATTCTTAATGTATATTTGATTCTTCTCATTGTCATGCGACTGATTTTGTAATGCTAATACAGCCATAATGACGCTACTTGCTGTATTTTCTGTGAACGTGTATCATTCGGATTGCGCGTTCGTTTGCATTTTTTTGGTGAATATGTATCATTCGAATTGCACTTATTTTCTGTGAATTAATTAGTAACGTCGTTATTTGTAATTTTTTGGCTTAATTCTTCAATGCACAAAGTAGATTCCTAACCAAGCAAAGAAAAAAAAAACTGTAGCATAGTATCCTAGACGGAAATTCCGTCTAGGATGCTCAAATTCCGTCTAGGATGTCTTTTTTTTTTAAAAATTAAAAAAAATCAAAAACATCAATTTTCGTCTAGAATGAGTATTCTAGACGGAAATTTCCATCTAGAATACTTATTCTAGATGGAAATTTTTTCCGTCTACGATAATTTATTCTAGACGGAAATTTCCATCTAGAATACTTATTCTAGATGGAAATTTTTTCCGTCTACGATAATTTATTCTAGACGAAAATTCCGTCTTAGAATAATCCGTCTAGGATGTATTCTAGACGGTTTTAAATTCCGTCTAGAATATTCCGTCTAGGATATATTCTAGACGAAATTTTCGTCTAGAATACTACATCCTAGACGGAAACTTTCTAGACGGATATTCTAGACGGAATTCCGTCTAGGATACGCATCCTAGACGAAATTCTGTGTATCCTAGACGGAATTTTTCGTCTAGGATGCCTAATTTTTTAGTAGTGACAGATTTCAAAGAGGAGGAAGAGTTAGATCTGCAGCCAGGTTCGTTCCTTAGGATTATCCCGTTGCGGTAATCTTAAGAAGAGTGATTATCTCGCTTCGCCGAGATAAGAGCTACGGTTTCTCGATCCCTTCGCGGATAGACGAAACTCTATCCAAATATTAATCGTTCGGTGGTCCACGGACTAACGCTTCCCCGTCACAGGCCAAGATCCCATGCAAGCAGCGGGCGATAAACACTCGTTGCGTTTGTTTGAAGAGAATTGTAATTTTTTTTGTTTTCATTGTGTAAAAGTGTTATAAAAAGACTGATTTTTGTATTCGTTGTAAACGTCTGAAGTTTGTAATGAATCCCGCAATGAATCAAACAATTTTCTCCGAAAAGAAACTGGCGACCACAGTGGGAGCTAACAGCCTCGCTGCCGAGGCTGTCGTGCTGCAGCCGACGATCAAGATCCCGGTATTCAAAGAGGTCGAATACGAATTCAACCAGCAGAAATTCGAGGAATATATTTCCTCCTCCTCCTCCAGATCTTCTTTTTACAAACGCAGGAAAACCGCTGCCGCTAAGAACGTGACTTCAGATCCAAAAATTAAGGCTGATGATCTGAACTCGAATGCAGTGGAAGATTCCTCTCCGGCTTCCAAAGAAACCAGATCCAACGTTCGTGACAACTCCTCAAAAGTCAAGGATTTGCCCGTTGAAAGTGCACCAGTGCTGACGAAGAGGGCTTGTCAAAGGCGCCGTCAACATCTCGCACGTCAATTTGCTAAGGCTTTAGAACCTGTTAACGAGATCTGCTATGATGCGGATCTGAAACTCAGAAGGCGCAAAGTGTTCCAGCAACCAGCTTTGGGAACCTCCTCCCAACCACCTACTAACGAATGGGTTCGTGTCAAACAAACTCGTTCAACTCTTGAGGAGCGTATCTATAAGCGCCGCACACTATTAGCGCAGACGAGGATCCTTGTACGGAATGCACAGGAGTTACAGAAAGGAAAGGTGGTAAAAAAGCCATCAAGATGTAAGCAAGTTTTGATGCCAAAGGCCAAATCAGCGTCTAAGGCAAAAGCATCCGAGGCTGCTCTCCGACCTTTGTCAACTCCAGATCCCGCTCCTATTGCTCCCGCACCTCCGGTGAAGCCCTATGACAGCGTGGATCTCCCCAAATCTAGAGTCCTATTGAAGGATCGCATTGGTTCTCTACCCGAGGATCGAGGAAAAGCACCTGTTCAGGAAAGTTTGAGACCGTTGAAGGAACTTCGAGCAAACATCCGGACTGGGGGTCGTACGCGACCTCATAACAAATTAATTTCTACAACGGCTCGCTTGGGGGTGCGTGCAGAAAACCAGGAGCCCGTTAAGGTTTCACCCTCACAAAGGTGTGATTCCGAGCGTGTGACCCCTATAGACGCCAACAAGGTGATGTTTACTCAGATGAAAATGCGATAGACAGAAGAATGCGTTATACCTGGGAATTCATGTAAACAACCGATAGGTTGCTCTGACTACAACGTCGATGAGTTGTACTATCGGGCTGGGGGTACGAATAAATCTCAAAAGAGAAGTACCCGGGAAGCGGACTCTCACTGTCCGTGTATCAAAATTATCAGGGCAGTATTATCAGCGTGTAGCTGCCCCAAGACCGCTCTACAGAGGGTCTCGGTATTTGAGAGGATCTCCACTGAAGCATCAAACCCAAATCAAGGCATTTTCGCAAAAGACGATCGGTTGTTTGAGATGACGAACTCCCAACAGTTACTACCAACGTGGTCGATAAGGGGAAGTCTCCGATTAGTTCAAATAGCTCCAACCCTAATTTTTTTCAGTAAGAGAAGTTAGTTCGGGGATAACCCAACGAATATCTCAGCTTCAGCTAGAAGCCGTTGGACATAATGATTACCAGGGAGTCCGTGAAGGAATCCATTCCAATGACGAACTCTCAGATTCTTATTCCGCAATCGCCTCTGACGATACAACATCTAGCATAAGACAAGCTCGGGAAGTGTTCATGATCAACACCGAGCAAATAGCCAAAATCATTGAGGATGCTCTAGCCAAGCAGAAAGAAGCATTCAAAAATAAAATGGAAATGGCTATGCAGGAGATGAGACAAATGCACGACCAACAAATCCGAGCTTTGTCGAATCAGCTAGGTGAGTCTAGCCATCGTAGCACTGCTAACCAAGCAGGTAGCGATTTAGATGTGGATGAACACAACGCTAGGGGTGGTCCCACTAAAAATAACGACGCTAGGGGTGGACCCACCAATGATGATAACACTGGGGGTGGCCGCATTATTCCTCTCGAAAATTGTCCAAAACAGGATATAGATGAGGACGAAAAGATGAAGGACCTCGAGAGCAAAATTAACGCTTTAATGTCTGCTCAAGAGGTAAAGAAGACCGGTATTCCGTGTCCTTACCCGAAAAAGTGGGATTCGATCCCGTATCCGGCGAAGTTCAACCTGATCAACTTCACGCCGTTCGACGGGAAGGGCTCGCCCACTCGGCATCTAATCTACTTCAAGTCCTACTTGGGAACGATTTCTGGCAACGAGCCCTTGATGGTGCGGTCATTCGTTGGCACCCTTCGTGGGCCTACCTTCGATTGGTACTGCCGTCTCAAGCCCGAAAGCATCAACAGCTGGAAGGACCTGGAGAGTATGTTCCTCGCTCATTTCTTCGATGAGAAACAAAAAGACGGAGAGTCGGTGAATACCTTCATCAAACGTTTCCGCAATCAGGCAATGAACTGCAAGGATCCCGTTACAGAGGAATTCGTCTTGCAAACCTATCATAACAACTTGTCCATTAACATATTGGACGTTATGGGAGTAGAGCCGCTCAATACCTGGAAAGAGTTGAAGGTGCGCGGAGAGCAGGCCGAACGCTTTCTCAGAAGGAGGAAGGTCAAAAAAAGCCAACCGATGGCTAACCCTCTAAATCCGAGTCTCATTTCCCATGATGAAGGGAAGGCACCTACAACAGTTGTTAATGTTAATCAGACGTCGCAACAGCTGCCCCGAAGACAGCAGAAAACATCGGATTCGAGGCTCCAAAAAGAGTACTCATTCAAGGACGAAGATGTTCCAGCCATCTTCGAGATCCTTCTTGAAAACAACAAGATCAAGCTGCCACCCATCACAAATCAGGAGGAAGCTGATAATACTACGGATCTGAAGTACTGCGCGTACCACAGGAGGATCATTCATCCCACCAAGGCTTGCTTTACTTTAAAGAATAGCATCCAGACCTTGGTTAAAGCCGGCGTCATAACGTTAGGATAAGCCAAATGAGAACGGCAAGACTCCGACAAGTATAAGAGTATAAACTGCTTCTCAATCCTCTGACCGGTATAAGAGGTCAAACTGCTCCCTGATACTCCAATAGGTATATGAGTTTAAACTATTTCCTACCGTTGACGGGAAGTTCCTGGAGAATTTTCATATGTAATATTCTTAAGGATAACCCGATCATGTAACTGAATGCAATGATAAACCTAGTTCCGCGAAGAAGCTGGGGGTGGATGATTCATGTAACGGGAAGTTCCCGGAAGAATACTATATGTAATTTTCTTAGGGATAACCCGATCATTACAAGCAAAGTGATAAACACTAAACCCCCACTGTGATTTCTGAACACTCTTTTGCTGAGATGAGATTTGATCGCTTCGTTGGATCAATCTTCCCTCACAAAACTCCTATTGGTGTTTGACGACAGATCAACCTTTCCTCACAAAATCCCCACCGATCAAATCAATTGACGGTGGGTCCACTAAAATTTTTATCCGCCAATTCATGGCAATTTTCAAAGCTTGACGTGTTAAGTCCTGATCACTTAACATCAAAATCCTCCATCGAGTGGCTAGTATAAACCAATATTTCTACTGCTACTTGTATTCCACTCCCTTTGCTTTCAGGTCAAACCTATAAAAGTTAGGGCCAAAGCCAGATTCCCCTCTCGATTCCTTCCATGAACGAGAGGTCCACTTTCAAATTGAGCAATCAAACCTATAAAAGTTAGGATTGTCTCCAACTTCACTTAGTCAAACCTGCAGATAGTTAGGACTAAGATTGAGTTATCCCTTTCGATTAACGAAAGACTTCCATCTTTTCCTTTTTCAGCCAAACCTATAAAAGTTAGAGTCGAAATCAGAATTTCCCCTCAATAAATGAGGAACTCTTTTCTTGGATCAAGCAACCAATCCTATAAAAGTTAGGGTTACTTGAATCTTTTCGATTCTCGGAGTGGAGATCCCACTCCTAGTTTCATCTTTCTGGATTCTGGGGATGGAGATCCCACTTCGAGTTTTCTTTCCAACTGAAGATAGAATATAAAATTCTTCCTCTTCGGTGTCGGGAGATAGAATATAAAATTCTTCCTCTTTCATTTTGAGTTCGTCTTTACCCTGAGAAAAGACACAATTCTCAACTTCAAATCCGTACATTCTATGCACGGGGAACTTTATCTCGACTCCTAAATAGAGATAAGCCTACGTCTAACACACGTTGCCGGTTTAGTCTTTCACCGATTGAAGAAGACACCAGAATTCTAGTCTGGGGAATTTTATCCGGAAGCCTAAGAAGGGATTGTTCGCGGGAAAATTTGTGTTCTTCTTCATTGATTCCATTGTACACTTTCGTAATAGTTTATCGGTTACAGAAATCCGGTCTTTTTATAAGATCCGGTTACAATGAAAAATCAAAAAAACAAATGAAAAAGATTACAACTTTCTTTCCTTTTATATCGAACGAATCGCGAGCTCCTGTTTTGCGGTCACTCGCTTTGTGTGGGTTCTTTGCCTGCGCCGGGGTTGTTTGTCGTGGACCACCGCGTGATCTCGATCCGGTCGGATCTACACGATATGACGGGTATTATTC
>BQKN01066072.1:1752883-1810507 GCA_022839385.1 Asparagus kiusianus
AATCAAAATTTAAGCACATATATCCAAACTAAGCCCCCTCAAATGCTCAACCATCATTCAAGAACCTGAAATCAAGTTTTGTGTTTTCCCCCAAATCAAAAAGCTAGGGTTTCGGCTATACCCTTAAGACCGAAGTTCAAGTGTTAAATAGGCTCAAATTGAAATCATGGGGAGTGAAGCATACCTGAAACCCAATCAAGAACAGAGAAGGTGAAACCCACGTCATGAATGCTCTTCAAGATCCGAACAGAAAAAACCCTAAATTCCCAAATTGAAGCTTCAAGATTCGAAAAAAAGTTCTAACTCTCAAATCGAATGAAGGAAACTTGAGGAAGTTGGGGGTTTAAGGAGAAAGAAGGTGAGAAGAGATGAATTCTTTTGAACTGAAGAAAAAAGGTCGAAGTAGAGAAAGGAACAAGAAGATATCGGGTATTATAAACCCTGAACCAAACCGCTCAAACCGAGCCAAACCCGACCACAGCACATCACTGGCTCGCACGCATGCGAGCCACGAAATGCTGGCTCGCACAAATGGCGAGCCTTGAGGATGCTCTGCATCTATTTTTGCCCATTTTTTAGTATTTTCGACATATACGGCACCCATCTTCGTACTCCAATGGGTATACGAGTTTAAACTGTTTCCCACCCTCGACGGGAAGTTTCTGGAGAATATCGTGTATAATATTCTTAAGGATAACCCGACGACCACCGATGGGTATATGAGCCTAAACTAATTCCCAAAACTCCTAAGAGTATTTGAGTATAAACCGGTCCTCTCCGCTTCAACGCAAGACGTTGTCAAATATGAATTCTCAACAAAGATAGTTAGCTCAACGACACCATTTAACATATAAGTTTCAATTTAAGACTTCGACAGCGGTCAGACGATAAACGCAGAACCGTAAAAACTTCATCTGTTCAACAAGACGCCGAATAGATTGAAGAATCAAGGAGTCAAGAGATGAAGCCCATTGCAGGTCCTTTTGCACCAATTAAAGGTTGGGCCTATCACATCCAAAGTATTTCAGGCTCTTCTATAAAAGAAACGAGACTGAAACACTTTGGAGGGGGTATCTGTAGGCGTTAAAAATTACCCATAGGACCTCAAATACAGTTCAAGACAAGGAGAGTACGATAAACGTTATCATCCAGGTCGAGAGAATTTACCCAACATCAGTAAGTGAATGAAATGGATCAATAGAGTGCAAAAGTCAACGAAGCGATGAAGCATGCACAGAACAAGGGAATTGGAAGGATCATGAATCGTAAAAATATCAAAAAGATGGACGAAACACCACTCGGAGGCCCGCGTAGACGCGAGTCACCAAATGGTGGCTCGCACCAATGCGAGTCACCAAGTGGTGGCTCGCACAGTTGCGAGCCACCAAGTGGTGTCTCGCACAGTTGCGAGCTTTCAAATGGTGACTCGCACAGTTCCGAGCCACCAGGACTCTGATTGAGTACAAAACCTCTCCAAACACGAATTTCGATGATTTTTAAGGATTCTTTCGTCCCAGAACCTCCCTAATTGTTTTAAGGTTATCCCTAGACGAGTTTAAGAGGTTATCAACTGCAGATAACGTTTAAACACAAATTTTTTTTCAAAAGGACCTCTCCAAAGGCTTATAAATAGAAGCCTAAGGTCTTCTTTCAAGATGATCTGAGATTGAGAAGGCGAGGTGCTGTCAATTTGTCCAGCTAACCACGAATTTCGGAGGAGAGTCATCAGATCTTGGCGAATACTTTCATAAAGAAATCCATTCGAAAGGTTTATGATTCTTTCCCCTTCTTTCCTCCGGATTAAACTTGGTTTTAATCTCGAGAAGAGCCACAATCTCGCTTGGTCGTGATTGTCGCTTCCGCAATTGTTTCCTTCGTGAAACAAGAGCGTAATTAATTGTCTATCGCGTTTGATCTGCGGCGGTCCACGGACTAACGCGTCCCCGGCACAGGCAAAGATCCCACGCAAAGCAACGAGAGATAAACTACTGCTGCGTTTTGTTTGATAAAGTTATAATCTTTATTTTTCGTTGTAAGAAGATCTTATAAAAAGATCAACTCTTCTTTCAGTTTGAACTTGTAATCGATAAACGGTGTAACAGGTTCGAAAACAATAGAAAATGCAACTTTTGACACAAACATTCACCAATATAAAATCTATAGACAATTGGGAGTACACAAGCTCATACCTGATATAGTTATTTTCACCATCATTCTCAAGGGAATGGCTGTGCAAGGAATGTTGAAGGAAGCAGCAATAATTTTCTTTCGAATACTAAAGAGGGGAATTATGCCAGATGCCGTAGCATACTGCAGTTTGGTCGATTGCTTATGCAAGCATGACAATCTAATTGTTGGGTTTAAACTTTATAGAACGATGCTTAAAAATGTTCATCCTGATATTGTTGTTTATAATGTTTTCATAAAGAAGGTAGAACGGACAGAACTAACATGACAACGAACAGAACTAACGTAGGAGATAACAGAACTATCATAAAAAGCGGGCAGAACTAACGTAAAAGATGACAGAACTAACATGAAAGCTGATAGAACTAACAGTCCAGTCCTTAGAACTAACAGTCCAGCCTTTAGAACTAACAGTTCAGCCCTTAGAACTAACAATCCAGCCTTAGAACTAACATTCATAGTTCTAATTTTCCTTGTCCCCCCTTTCAAATTCACAGGTTCTTAGATGTCGATATGCCTGAAGATTCAATGTGAGCTTTTGAAAATTTCTGCTGTTAATCTCTTATACAGAACTCTATCAATCACCAAATCACACAAGAAAAAGACATTAAAGAAAAACCCAAACCGCTGTTCAAGAAGCCAAGGAGATCCTATTTCAATTATCGATTCCATTCATAAATTACAAGAAAACAAGAGCACTATCTTGATTAAGACATTGATTTGGGTAAAGATATTCCGTAACTTATAAAGGACAGAACAACAATGCATCAGACCAAAGCTCTGGGCTCCGTCAGCTCGCGGGTCCCACCGGACCATGTTCCGTGTTTGTCGTTCAACCCGCGTTCACAAGCTGTTTCCAAGATAACTCCCCGACCTCCGACTCCATGACCACCGTCCTCGCCTTCGCCTTCCACGACCTCCCCAAGGTCTGATAATTTTCAGTGGCCATGACGGAAGTGAGAGAGAAGGAGAAGTTGAGAGAGAGAGGGGGGGGGAGAGAGATGGGATGGGGTTAAAGGGATGGGCGCATTTACCAAGCTCAATTAAATCAAAGGGTAAATTTATAACTTTTGTTGGGCTTTTCTCAGGATCCGATACTTTAGGACCTTAACACAAATACAGTGTGTATTTGGGGCTTATACACATAAGTCAGAATACAAAGGGACAGGTCACATGAACTTTCTACTTTTGGGGTCTGAACACATTTTTCCCTACTTATTAACCATCATAATATTATTTGCGTCAACAATAACTTATCCCCAAACCACACTTGAGTAACCATCATATATTAACTGACTGCCAAACAAAATACACCATACTTGATTAACCATCATAATATTACACCATACTTATTAGGGAAAAATGTGTCCAGGCCCCAAAATGAGAAAGTTCATGTGACCCGCCCCCTTGTATTTTAGCCCATGCGATTCAGCCCTAAAAAGTATCAATTAATATTTTAAGGCCCCTCCACGTCAGCAGTATAAAAAAAGAGATTGTATTTTAAAAAAATCCAAAATTACCCCTCTACTTATCTTCCCCAGACGTCTGGTCCACAAAATACATGAAAAGTCACATCCATTAATGCGATCTGATGGAAAAAAATAGAGGGAAATATCCTGCCTTTTTTGAACTCTATCATGAGCAATAACTCATGTTAGTTCTAAGTTATTTAATGTTAGTTCTAACTTATTTTATGTTAGTTCTAACTTAGTTCTATTTCATGTTAGAGCTAATGTTAAGTAGAACTAATATAAATACTTTAGGCTATTTGGTCTAGTGGTAAACCTTATTTTATATTAGTTCTAACTTATTTTATGTTAGTTCAAGCTTAGTTCTAATTCATGTTAGAGCTAACTTTATGTAGAACTAATATGTTTATACCATGTTATAGTGGCTATGTTAGTTCTAGTTGAGCTCATGTTAGTTCTGATGGTTTTCGTGTTAGTTCTAGCTGATTTCATGTTAGTTTTACTTCCAGCTAGTGTTGGTTCTAATATAAGTGTTAGTTCTAGTGGCTATATTAGTTCTAGTTGAGCTCTTGTTAGAACTGACACGATACCTGTTAGAATTGATACTAGAGAAGCTAGAACTAACACATCATCAAGTAGAACTAATATGGCGTTTAGACCTAACAATTACGCTAGAACTAACGACTTAAATAAATTAGAACTAACTCGATACCAGTTAGAACTAACACTGGAGAAGCTAGAACTAACACATCATTAAGTAGAACTAACATGGCGTTTAGACCCAACAATTATGTAGAACTAACGACTTAAATAAATTACAACTAACACGATATCTGTTAGAACTAACACTAGAGAAGGTAGAACTAACACAACATAAATTAGAACTAACATCGCGTTTAGACCCAACACTTACGCTAGAACTAACGCATTAAATAAATTAGAACTAACACGATACCAAATAGAACTAACACTAGAGGATCTAGAACTAACACATCATCAAGTAGAACTAACATGGTGTTTAGACCAACAAGTATGCTAGAAATAACGCATTACATAAATTAGAGCTAACACGATACCAGTTAGAACTAACACTGGAGAAGGTAGAACTAATATAGCATAAATTAGAACTAACATGACGTTTAGACCCAACACTTACACTAGGAATATCACAATAAATAAATTAGAATTAACATGATACGTGTTAGAACTGACACTGGAGAAGCTAGAACTAACACATCATCAAGTAGAACTAACATGGTGTTTAGAACCAACAATTACGCTAGAACTAATGACTTAAATAAATTAGAACTAACACGATATTTGTTAGAACTAACACTGGAGAAGTTAGAACTAATATGGCATAAATTGGAACTAACATGATAGACCCAATATTTATGCTAGAATTAACGCATTAAATAAATTAGAACTAACACGAGCTGGTAAAAATTAGAACTAACATGATTTACGATAGAACGAACATGAGCTAACTCTAGTTATTTATGCCATTTTTTAAATTCTATCATGAGCTAATGTTAGTTCTAACTTATTTCAAGTTAGTTCTAATTTATTTCATGTTAATTCTAACTTATTTCATGTTAGTTCTAACTTATTTCATGTTAGTTCTAATAACAAGTAAGAGCTAACTTTAAGTGAAACTAACATTGATACTTTGACTACTTGGTCTAGTGGTAAAGTTTGGTAATTTGGAGAGGAGGTCAAGAGTTCAAACCCCTACACCTACAATATATATTTAAAATTCTTTGATTGGGCCTTGGGGCTCTTGGGCTCTTTGTTAGTTCTAACTAATTTTATGTTGGTTCCAACTTGCTCTTTGTTAGTTCTAACTAATTTTATGTTGGTTCCAACTTGCTCTTTGTTAGTTCTAATTTGCTCTTTGTTAGTTCTAACTCACTTAAAGTTAGTTCTAACTTGCTCTTTGTTAGTTCCAACTTGCTCTTTGTTAGTTCTAACTAATTTTATGTTGGTTCTAACTTGCTCTTTGTTAGTTCTAATTTGCTCTTTGTTAGTTCTAACTCACTTAAAGTTAGTTCTAATTTGCTCTTTGTTAGTTCTAACTCGCTCTTTGTTAGTTCTAGTTCTAATTCATGTTAGTTCTAACTCGTTCTTTGTCTAACCCACTGCATGTTAGTTCTAGTTCTAATTCAAGTTAGTTTTAGGCTCTTGTGCTCTTTGTTAGTTCTAACTCATTTTACGTTGATTGTAACTCACTTCATATTAGTTCTAGTTCTAATTCATGTAGTTACTTTCACTGTAGGTGTTAAAATCGCCCATAGGATATCAAATACAATCCAAGACAAGGAGAGTACGATAAACGTTATCATCCACGTCGAGAGAATTTACCCAACATCAGTAAGTGAATGAAATGGATCAATAGAGTGCACAAGTCAACGAAGCGATGAAGCATGCACAGAACAAGGGAATTGGAAGGATCATGAATCGTAAAAATATCAAAAAGATAGACAAAACACCACTCGGAGGCCCGCGTAGGCGCGAGTCACCAAATGGTGGCTCGCATCCATGCGAGCCACCAAATGGTGGCTCGTACCATTGCGAGTCACCAAGTGGTGGCTCGCACCTATGCGAGCCACCAAATGGTGACTCGCACAGTTGCGAGCCACCAAATGGTGACTCGCACAGTTCCGAGCCACCAGGACTCTGATTGAGTACAAAACCTCTCCAAACACGGATTTCGATGATTTTTAAGGATTCTTTCGTCCCAGAACCTCTCTAATTGTTTTAAGGTTATCCCTAGACGTGTTTAAGGAGTTATCAACTGCAGATAACGTTTAAATACCAATTCTTATTCAAAAGGACCTCTCCAAAGGCTTATAAATAGAAGCCTAGGGTCTTCTTTCAAGAGGATCTAAGATTGAGAAGGCGAGGTGCTGTCAAATTGTCCAGCTAACCACGAATTTCAGAGGAGAGTCATCAGATCTTGGCGAATACTTTCATAAAGAAATCCCTTCGAAAGGTTTGTGATTCTTTCCCCTTCTTTCCTCTGGATTAAACTTGGTTTTAATTTCGAGAAGAGCCACAATCTCGCTTGGTCATGATTGTCGCTTCCGTAATTGTTTCCTTCGTGAAACAAGAGCGTAATTAATTGTCTATCGGGTTTGATCTGCGGCGGTCCACGGACTAACACGTCCCCGACACAGGCAAAGATCCCATGCAAAGCAGCGGGAGATAAACTACTGCTACATTTTGTTTGATAAAGTTATAATCTTTATTTTCCTTTGTAAGAAGATCTTATAAAAAGATCAACTCTTCTTTCAGTTTGAACTTGTAATCGATAAACGGTGTAACAGGTTCGAAAACAATGGAAAAGGCAACTTTTAACACAAACAAACTGGCGACCACAGTGGGAGCCGACAGCTTTTCTGCAAAAGCTAAAGTGTCGCAACCAAAGATCATCATCCCGATCAACGAGGAGGTCGAATATAAGTTCGACCAGGCAAAGTATGAGGAATACTTATCCTCCTCTTCCCGCTCATCTTTCCCTCGAAGGAATAGGAGAAACTCCACAAGGAAAGGTCGAGGACACTTGGATCTGAAGGTTCAAAACCAAGAACCTCATCCCGCAGCGGTTCAAAGCACACCTTGCAAAGCTGAAGCTGCTACTGAAAACAAGCCGACCTTATCCAAGAGAGCGCGTCAAAGACGGCGTCAACGCCTTGCACGCCAATTGGCCAAAGCTTCCGAGCTAGTTGATGGAATCCGCTATGAAACGGATCTGAAGTATAGAAGACATCAACCGCCACGGCAGCAAGCGGGCGACTGACCTAAATCAACGACGAATGAATGGGTCCCCGTTAAGAGGACACGTTAAACTCTTGAAGAACGGATCAAGAAGTGCCACGCTTTACTGGCGCACACAAGAATTCTGGTGCAAGAAGCCAGGAAGCTACAAACAGATGGTCCAGATGACAAACTGACGAAACCACGTCAAATCTGGAGGCCAAAATCCAAAACAAGGCCCGAAACACCCAAGTCCAAGGCTGCTGGCTCGGCCAAGGCCGAGCTACCAAACCCTGGCTCGGCCAAGGCCGAGCCACTAAGTGCTGGCTTGGCCAAGGCCGAGCCACCAGATGCTGGCTCGCGCCACTTCCGAGCTAGCCGTGACCTGTTTGTAGAAAATTCATCTTCTGCGATCGTTTTCGGGTCTCCGACAGCTCCTGTTCCCGTTCCGATCACTTCCTCACCTTCAGTGGAACCCTGCGGCAGTGTGGACCTATCCCGATTCAAAGTAAGCATTACAGATCGTCTTGGTCCTTTGCATAAAGATGAACCACGTATGGTTCGTCAGACTGGGGGTCGTACGCGACTCCCCAGTAAGTCAAAGATCTCTCTTACGGAGAGAGCACCAGTAACCAACCGACTCGGATTGCGGGTAGAAGTCCAAGAGCCTGTTGGGTCCTCACGTGCATGAAAGCGTGGTTTCAAATGAGCAGCTCATGAGAATAATGACAGGGCATCATACCCTCGAAGAGAGCTATGTTTGTTAGAAGACGATGACATCAGAATGGGAGAATCATGCCACCACAAGATAGGTTGCTCCGATAATCATATCAATGAGTTGTACTATCAGACTGGGGGTATGAATAAATCTCGTAAGAGAAATACTCGGGAAATGGACTCTCTTTGCCCATGTACCAAACTCATTAAAGCAGTATTATCAGAGTGTAACTGCTCCAAAACCGCCTCGCAAAGGATCTCGGTGTTTGAGAGGCTTTCTACAGAAACGCTAGGACACAAGTCAAGACGTTACCGTAAAAGAAAATTAACTATTCAAGAACGTGAATTCTCAGAAGTTACCATTAACATGACGGACAAAGGAAAGTCCACGCGACGCTTTAACCCCGAACCTTTTCCGCAAATATCTCAGCGATTAACTCGGCTACAAACCGGGGCTATCAGGCCTACGGATTATAGGAGAATTCAGAGGGGACAGTCCTCAGATGACGAAATGTTAGACGCTAACTCTGCGATCGCTTCAGATGCCACTGTGTCTAGTACAGGACAGACTCGAGAGTCATTCATGATCACTACTGAACAGATGGCTCAACTTCTTCAAGAAGCTTTGGCAAAGCAGAAAGAGGACTTTAAAATCGAAATGGAGATGGCTGTGCAATGAGTTAAGGACTTACATGCACAACAACTCCAGCAGTTGACAAATTAGCGCGGGGAATCTAGTCGTCGCCCGACTACTAATCAGATAGATAGCGACTCAGAAGTAGAGGAAAATATCAATATCGAGGTTCCACCGGAGAATAAAAATACCAAAGGTATCCTTAATGCTGGGGGTGGCACCGATACCCAAAGTCGCCAGAAGAGAGAGGTAGGCGAAGACCTTAAGATGAAAGACCTGGAAAGCAAAATCAATGCTTTGATGTCTGCTCAAGAGGTAAAAAAGACTGGCATTCCGTGTCTCTACCCGAGAGAATGGGACTCCATTACATATCCACCGAAGTTTAATTTGATTAACTTCACGCCGTTCGACGGGAGGGGCTCCCCCACCCAACACTTGATTTATTTCAAGTCCCACTTGGGGATCATTTCAGGCAATGAACCTCTGATGGTACGATCGTTCGTGGGAACCCTCCGTGCAGCTGCTTTTGATTGGTACCGTCGGCTTAAACCGGGAAGTATAAATACATGGGACGATATGGAAAGTATGTTTCTTGCTAATTTCTTCGACGATGACACTGAAGTGTCGATCGGAACACTCTTTGAAGAGAAGCAGAAAGATGGAGAGCTCGTTGAGAATTTTGTTAAACGCTTCCGGAACAAGGCAATGAACTGTCGGGATCCGGACACGGAGGAATTCATCCTCCAAACATGTCACAATAATCTTTCCTTGGATGTATTAGAAGCTATGGGCACTGCACCATCTAAGACATGGAAAGAGTTAAAAGTACGAGAAGAACAGGCGGAACGCTTCCTCAAAAGGAAGAAAGGTGAAAGGGGACAACCAGCAAATAATGCCCAAAAACAGAACTTTACCCCCCGTGGTAAAGGGAAAGGACCGGCGAATGCGGTAGATGCAAATCAGACGTTTGAATTACAACCCCAACAGCAGCCGCAACAACAAGCGCCAAAGCAATAAACGCAACAAACGCCTCAATGGAAACAACGACCTACAAGGCAACAGAAAACTTCTGAGCCAAAATTTCCAAAGGAATACTCCTTCAAAGAAGATGAGGTCCCTGGTATCTTCAAGTATTTATTGGAGAATAACAAAATTAAGCTGCCTCCGATCGCTGATCATGAAGGAGCTAAGAAAACTACAGATCCGCGATATTGCGCATTTCACAGAACAGTTCATCATCCTACGAAGACGTGCTACACTCTCAAGGACAAGATTCAGGCCTTGATCGATGTCAGAATCATCACTTCGAAGCAGCCTAAGGAGAAGAAGGTGGGTGCAAACGTCGTTTCCGTTAGCTTTGGCTTCGTCCCTCTGGCATGGTTTCAGCCAGAGCCTGTGTATAAAGTACAAATGAAGACTGTCAACGATGATCCTTATGAACAACGTCAAAAAGGACTCGTACAACACATAACTCCCAACGGCAAAATTCTTTAGGTCCACCCGGACTTGTTAGAAGATGAGCAATGGGGGGGATCCTCATCTAAGAAGAAAAACAAAGGTAAAGGTAAGACCTGGTGTCCCACCATAACAATTCCTAAAAAAGATGATGAAGGTATCCCTACCTTATCACTTTCTGAAGATGAGCAAGAGGCTCTTGTTACTAGGGGTGGGAATGAATATCATTATAAATACCCTGAAACTTCTGACCCAAAAGCCAAGACGTTAGCCAAACTGGGGGTGGTTACAACTCCCCCTGCACCAGTTGAAAAATCTCAACAGAAATCGGCTAACAAGCAAAAAGAGAAAGAGCCACAACCCCAGGAAGCTCAGAACCCGAAGCAGTCTCGATTCAATCGTCCGTTGGGAGGGATAAACCAGGAAGTTCAAACACTCCTTATCGCTTTGATGTCATGGCTCAGCTAGCTAACATCCCAGCAAGAATAACTTTGTATGAGTTATTGCGCCTCTCCAAGGACACTAGAGAAGCCCTGCGAGAAGCTTTAGCCGATTCTGACGCGTTCCTTACCCAAGTCAAGCCGGCCCGCGAAGAAACAGAATCACCAGTTCAGCTTTGTAATTTATCGGCCAAACAATTTCCTCATATTACGTTCACTAAGGATGACATGCAGGTGAGGAATTCAAAGAATGATAGGCCTTTATACTTCACCGGATACGTTGGCTCCAGCGTTGTTAACCGGGTCCAAGTCGATCCGGGTTCCGCTGTTAGCATTATGCCACTCCGGTTGATGTACAATCTTAGAATTCCAGCAAGCAAGCTGACTTCCACAGGTACCGTTATATACGGGTTCAATACCAGTGGATCCAGACCTTTGGGAAAAATTCGGATAAAATGCCAACTTGGAGATTTAAAATCCGAGGTTACGTGCTACGTAATCGATGCGGAAACTTCCTATAATTTACTATTGGGTCGACCATGGATCCATGGTAATCTTATAGTTCCCTCTACTCTTCATCAGTGTCTAAAATATATAGATGTTAATAATGAAGTCAAGACAGTGGTCGCAGATAAGCAACCATTCAAAGGATTGGAAAATTACTTTACTGATTCCCTCCTTTACGGTGCTGAATCTGATACTGAATCATCGGCTCAAGGCACGGATAGCGGAGGAGAAGCTAACACAGAAGCAGGATTTGATTGCAATGGTGGTTTTGTATTGAATGACATTATACCCTTTGTAATCGGTCTTGACGATGGTAAATCGTCAGACGGTAGTTGTAATTGGCAACTTGCCGAAGAAGTAATAAATAGCGATTTAGAGTACTCACCGTGTTTGGCTAATGTAATGCAGGGATTGTACGATAATCCCGACATACATATGCCGCTTCAGTCATCTTGCTTCACAAAAAAACGCTTCCAAGACTCGTTTGGAACAACCTTTGTCATTCCTGCTAAAGCAGGGGGTGAAAAGGAGTTAGTGTTCGGAAAAGGGGAAATATCTCCGCCACTGTATCTCTCTTCAAGCAAAGATGAAAATGAAGAGATGTTCGGTCTTCATTCATCCAAATATAGTCAACAAGCGCGTGATTTCATGAAAAAATAGGGATATAATTTTGCGCTTGAGGAGGGTCTTTGTTTTGGTCGAGGCTCGCGAGTTCCACCTCGTATGGCCTATGTACCAGAAGGAAAATCCTATAACTATTATAGCCATAAAAGGGGCCTGGGTTATGCTTCAGATGACGAGTGCTGCTGGTAAGTCATAGACCAGTTAACAAAGCAAGATGGATATTCATCCGACTCCTCTACTTGGGATTCAGATGTCAGCCTGGGAGAGGTACTCAAAGGCCTGATGTCGAATATGACCACAGTCGATCCTTCCACGATTCAAGAAGATGAGCAACTGCCGGCTTGGGAGGATCCCTGGATCCATCATCTAAATATACAGTATGGAGATCGATTTGAGCAAAGAGAACCTCCTACCGAAGATAAAGTGGTCCAGATAAATATGGGTGATGAGACGAATCCAAAGCCAATATTTATAAGTGATAGTCTTCCATCAGATGAAAAAGAGGAGTTAATTTCCCTCATCAGGGAATTAATAGATGTTTTTGCCTGGAATTATGAAGATATGCTAGGGCTTGATCCGAATGTGGAAGCCCACCGTCTTAACATCAAACCAGATGCAAAACCCGTCAAACAACAACAAAGACGATTTCGCCCACAAATCATGGAAGCGATTGAATAAGAAGTCAAGAAATTAATTGATTCTGGTTTTATCCGGGAAGAACAACATCCGAACTGGCTCGCGAATATTGTTCCAGTCCTCAAGAAGAATGGGAAAATAAGGATATGCATTGACTTCAGAGACTTGAATAATGCATGTCCGAAAGACGATTTCCCTCTCCCTATCACAGATGTTATTATCGATAACACGTGTGGGTTTGAGAGAATGTCCTTTATGGATGGGTTCTCGGGTTACAATCAAATCAAGATGTACCCGAAAGATAAAAGACATACCGCATTCAGGACGCCTCTCGGCGTGTTCTGCTATACGGTGATGCATTTTGGGTTAAAGAACGCAGGCGCCACTTATCAACGGGCA
This sequence comes from Asparagus kiusianus, assembly GCA_022839385.1. Lineage (NCBI taxonomy): Eukaryota > Viridiplantae > Streptophyta > Magnoliopsida > Asparagales > Asparagaceae > Asparagus > Asparagus kiusianus. The sequence continues at coordinate 1,765,708 of BQKN01066072.1, forward strand.
ATGTCTAAGATTTTTCAAGAACATCTTCGTAAAACTGTCGAATGCTATGTTGATGATTTGGTAGTGAAGAGCCGTAATAAAAACGATCATATCAAAGATCTAAGGACTATGTTCGAGCTCATGCGAACTCACCAGTTAAAGATGAACCCTACCAAATCTTTTCTTAGAATGTCCAGCGGTAAGTTTCTAGGATTTGTCGTCACTACGACGGGTATCCGCATCGACCCCGATAAGGTAAAAGCAATACACGAGTTGCAACCCCCGAGAAATCTCAAAGAACTTTGAGGATTGCAGGGGCGGCTGGCCTATATACGACGGTTCATCTCAAACCTATCCGGGAAATGTCAGCCATTTTCTAAACTCACCAAGAAAGGTGTATCCTTCATCTGGGACGACGCTTGTCAAAAGGCATTCGAGGACATCAAAACGTATTTGGCGAATCCTCCTGTTCTTGTGGCACCAAAGTCAAGTAAGCCGTTCTTAATCTATATTAAAGCGATGAACCACTCGTTAAGTGCTTTACTTGCACAAGACGATGACAACGGTCACGAACAGGCCATTTATTAATTAAGTTGAACTCTGGTTGGAGCTGAGTCTCGATATCCAATGATTGAGAAAGAATGTCTCGCCTTAGTATTCGCTATTCAAAAGATGCGCCATTACTTAGTAGGACAGACAATTTATGTTATTTCCAACGTTAATCCTGTCCGAGTGTTCATGACACAACCAGCCTCTATGAACTGGAGGCTGGCAAAGTAGGCCTTACTCCTATCCCAATATGATCTGCATTTCAAACAACAAAAGTCGGTCAAAGGATAAGCAATTTATGATCTCCTAGCGGCTAATCCTATAGCAGACACAGCCGAGTTGTATGACGATTTACCCGATGAAGCTCACGAAGTAAATACTACGTTCCATCAACAGGTATGGCAACTATATTTCGATGGAGCTTCACGAGCGACCAATACGGCAAGCGCACCCGGTAATTCTAGGATCTCCGCAGGAGTTGGAGTCGTCCTAGTCTCTCCAGAAAAACATGTGATACCCCGAGCCTACTCATTGATAGGCAGGTGTTCTAATAATGTGACCGAATATAACGCGCTGCTTATCGGACTTAGTTTTACCAAAGAGCTGGGGGTCGAATATCTCGAGGCTTTTGACGATTCTCAATTAATAGTCAACCAAATCCGGGGAGAGTACGAATTCAGGAATCAAGACTTGGTACCGTACCATAAGGCGGCTATCGAAATGGCAAACTCGTTCGAACAATTCTTCATCGAGTACATTCCACGTCTCCAGAACGCATACGCAGACGCGCTAGCAGCACTATCAGTATCTTTGGCACAACCGCCTAATTCGGAACAGTCCATTACCGTCAGAACCCACCAATTGTTTGTGCTAGAGTGCACCATTAACGTTAAGGAAGCATATACAGCTAGGGTCGATCTTGAGCCTCGAGACTGGAGATTTCCTATAATTGACTACGTCATGCATGGTATTTTGCCACAGGATGTAAGAGAAAAGGATTCGGTTCGAAGAAGAGCTCCGAGATTCTATTATAATTCAACAACCCATACACTATATCGTCGTGCATACGATGGGCTGTTACTCCGATGCTCTCAACCAAGGAGGCAGAAGAAGCTCTGAAAGAAGCTCACGACGAAATCTGCGGTGCACATCAACCCGATCCCAAACTCTGCGACCGACTCAGAAGGATGGGATACTATTGGCCAACCATGGTCAAAGACGCGATTGACTACGCTCGACGATGCCATGCGTGTCAAATACACGCGAATTATATGCATCAACCCCAGGAACACCTCCACCCCTCGACTACTTCATGGCCATTCGAGACCTGGGGGATGGATATCGTTGGTCCTATCTTCCCACCATCAGTTAAAGGTGACCGCTTTATTTTGGCAATCACCGATTATTTTTCGAAATGGGCTGAAGCAGTCCCACTCAAAGAAGTGAAGACAAGCGATGTCGTCAAATTTATCAAGCACCATGTCATCTATCGATATGGCATTCCAAGACAAATTATGCACGATAACAGTCCTCAATTCGTAAGCAACGCTTTTATTAAATTCTGCGGAAAATTCAGGATTGAAGACATCTCCTCTACAGCATATAATCCTACGGCAAATGGGTTAGCTGAAGCGTTCAATAAGACAATCATAAAGATCTTGTCAAAACTCATAAAAATTAACAAGCGAGATTGGGATGATAAACTTGGCGAAGCCCTTTGGGCCTATCGTACCACGGTCCGTACGCCCACCGAAACCACTCCGTATTCACTAGTGTACGGATGCGAAGCTGTTCTCCCTTTGGAGATTCAGATTCCATCCCTTCACATCGCTCTTACAATAGGAATGACGACAGAAGAACAACACCAGAAGCGTCTCGAAAAACTTGAGATGTTAGACGAAAAACGCTTGCAGGCTCAACAACAAATTGAGTTTTATCAAGCCAGAATCTCTTGTGCTTTCGATAAGAAAGTTAAACAATGAAGCTTTAAGGAAGGAGATTTGGTTCTGGCCGTCTGACGGCCCATGATACTCAATTCCAAGAAAAAAGGTAAATTCCAACCTAAATGGGAACGACCGTTCGTGATAGAGACAGTCTACTCAAACGGTGCATATCGCCTAATCACTAAAGACGGTGATAAGATCATGATGCCAATAAATGGCAAGTTTCTGAAGAAGTACTACCCTTAGTACACTCAGGACAGATTGTTAAACGGGAAGTTCCTGGAGAATACCACACATGATATTCTTAAGGATAACCCGAAACCAACCAGCTGTTCTCTAAATGATTCAAGTCCGGCCATAGAGAACTCCTGCTGTAATCTTCTAAACGCTCTTTTGTTGAGATGAGATTTGATTACTCTTTAGAATCAATCTTTCCTCATAAAAGAATTCTCACTGTCCCTCGCTATCAGATCAGCTCACGACGAGACTAACAAAGTTCCTTGGGTCGAGTCTGGTCAAACTCCCATTATGATTTGTATTCACATTCCCACTTTCGTACGGTCAAACATTTTTATAGTTAGGACCACAGCTAAAATCTCCTCTCGATTCCTTCCATGAACGAGAGGCCCACTTTCAAGTTGGCTTTCCTTTTCGATAAAAGAAAGTCTTCACTCCACTTGAACGACCAAACCTATAAAAGTTAGGGTTGTCCCGATATCCCTTTTTGGTCAAACTGTCAAGCCATCCTGGCCAGGATCGGATTTTTCTTCGATAAACGAAAACGTTTCATGTCTGTCCCTTCAGTTAAACCTATAAAAGTTAGGGCTAGAGTTTGAATTTCATCTTGATAAACAAGAAAACTTATTTCCGGATCAGATAACCTAGACTATAAAAGACGAGGTTAACTGAATCCCCTCGATTCTCAGGATGGAGATCCCATTCTTAGTTCCATCTCACAGATTTTTGAAGTGGAGATCCCACTTTTAGTTTCCTCTGCAACCAAGGATAGAATATAAAATTCTTCCTCTTTGGTATCGGGTTCACTTCTCCCTTAAAAGAAGGACTGAAGAAAGAATATAAAATTCGTCCTCTTTAGTATTTGGTCCTATAAAAGGATGCTACATGTTTATTAACTCCGAGATCCATGTTTTATCCGTATGGGAAATTTTATCCCGAAGCCTAAGCAGGGATAAGTCGGCGCCTAATACGCGCTGCCGGTTCGTCTTTTACCGTAAGAAAATGACTAAGTCTACGTATTCAAATTCATAGCATTAAGTCTAAAGGGGTTCATCCCTTTAGCACAACATTACTTGTGAAACGAACCCAGATAATTTACAAGCTAGCCCGATTCAAATGGTAGTCGGTAAAAGCATATCAAATCCGTTGACGGCTAGGGATTTGCCAAAAATCCTATAAGTATTATGGTTGATTATTCTAAACAGAATGAGAAATCATAATGAGAAGGTTGAACAAAACGCGCGTATCATTAACAAAAAAAAAGAGTTCAGATACAACGGCCACAATCACTTTACATTGTATTTTTCACTAATAATTTCCTGCTCAAGTTTGTTTAACTCTTCAACATAAGCACGTTCAAGCTCACACTGCAGCTCGATCTTGAAGGAGTCCTCAGAAGCGAATAAGAGTTGGGCGGCTTCTTCCTCCATCTTGGTTAATCTTTCCCTCGAGAGCATCACTTTGCTAAATATCACGGCCTTGCTATGCTCCTCCCCGGCCTTGGTCACCTCCAAAATAGTTCTTCATTGTTTCGTTTCCCCCAGTTTTTGCTCAAGCTCTGCTATCTCGGCGTCAATAGAGGTTAATGACGAGTCGATTTCGCGTAAGTGAGCCAACCTTTCGGAAAGAACTCCCTCCGCTTGGTCGACATGTTTTCTCTATGCCTGGATCCCAAGCTTGACGGATTCTCGAGATTCACGCCATGACCGCATACGAGCCTCCATTCGTGCAGTAACATAGCCAGAAGCACCAACAGATTGGACCTCTTGTAGTTTTGCAAATCTACGCTCAAGTTGATTCACATTGTCGGTCAAAGCTTCAGCTATGTCGAGAGCACCAGTGTCCTTTATTAAGGCTATTTTACGCTCAAGGAACGATCGGAATTGGCCAAAAGAGAGCCTCTTCTCCAGGAGTTTGTCAATTAGTGACTCTACGAAATTAAGAAAATTGCCGACTTCCAAGCAGAGGAGGAGTTTATCTGGGTCGTCATCAGACAATAAAGCATCAATACGCGCGCGCAGGTGAGATGACGATCCTAGAAAAGGAAAACGCAAAAAATATGAATACCCAGTAACGATAAGTCAGAAAAAAAGAAAAAAAAAGACGGCACACGAGATTTACCAGTTCCTAAAGAGCTCTCCGCGACCGAACGCACTACACCCGCTTCTCGTCGCTCAACTTCATGTGTCGCAGGAAGCACTATGGGTGTAGTAACCGTTGAAGCACCAACTCCTTCAGTTGGTCTCACGGTCAGTTCCGGTGAACTCTCGCTAACAATTGTAGCAGGCACGGTGGTCGGCATTCCCAAAGAAACCAGGAGTTGTTGCGGAAAGCCTGATGACCGAGCGTCAATAACAACTCCTGCCAAAAGCAAGAAATCAAGACCCTCAGATTCATCAGATTTTCCGTTAGGAGTAGTTGTATTAGTTTTTGTGACTGATCCTACGATTTGAACCCTCAGATGAGTAACTGAAAAATCACGAATGAATAAGTAAACGAGGGAATAAGGATCTTACTTGCGGGCGACTCGGCGGTGATTATCGGATCGGCGGCCTCGTACTGGGCTTGTTCGCGCAACATATCGTCTAACAACATATCGTCCGAAGCCGATACTGGATCACGTGAAGCTAAATCCTCTTCTTCAAAAGGTGCGGGTTAGGAACCCCCCTCATCACCTTGAACCTCTGTTACCACATCTGTAAGAAAGAGCAAGAGTCAAAATACAAATTGTTGCAACTCACCAGACTTACAACAAAAGGAAGAAAAAAAATCAATAAGGATTTACCTTCAACGGCAGCGCTAGGCTCCTGCACCCGTTTGCTTTGATCCACCTCTTGCAGCTTTTCTAATAGAGTAAGAAGCATAGAAACAGTTAGCGGGGATACGAATTCTCCATCGTTCAGTGCCCGCCATCCCAAAGAGGCGTTACTGGTTTTAAGAATACCTGGACTCTCAGCCTGTCCGGCTAAACCTGGCTCGACATCATGACCCGCGTCAGTCTCGTCAAGAATATTAGTCTCAGCATCAGTACGCTCTTCTGGCCTGGTTCCCGGAGTTGGTGCTGAGAAATCAATATCAGGCGAAGAAGCGTCGAAAATAAAGTCGCTTGCAAAGCCCTCTTCTGCGGAGTGCGAAAATTGTTTAAGTCTGAAAGCTCAACATATATCAAAAGAAGTTATAAGAAGAAGTATTTACCCCTTTCAGCTGCAACTCCTTGAGGCGTTGGTTCTGTTTCAAGGCTGCTCCGCCGCTTAGAAGCTAGCTTCTTGCGCTTAGCCGGACGTCCCTCTTCTGGGTCAGCAGGTCTCTCCTCCGAAAATTTAGAACGTATTTCGTGCCTTGGAGTAACCTGGGTTGCGGATCGGGACCGTGTCCGAGAAAGAAGGCTGGACTCCTCTCTCTCCTATTCAAAAAATTCACCTGGGATTTCAACCGACATCTTGTTAGGATAGGTGAACAAAACCTACATCTTTGGCTTCTTTACAGGAGGTGGAGGTTTCGACGGTTGAAAGTGGCGAGTTCTTTCAGCAATTACTAATTCAAATAACTCTAAAGAGAGAGGATCTAACACACCTGTTTCCAGCTCCTCTTCTCCACCATCGCCACCAACCTCTTCACCACCCCCAACATGAGGTTCCGCAGTTGGCTCCCTCTGCGCTGAATGACTAGAAGGACCCACCGGTTCCCTCTTTCTCTTCTTTTCAAGCTCGGATTCATAGACCCTGCGAGTAGCAACCCGAGAAGCTTCTTCATTTGTTGACTCGGCGATTGGTTGAACTGGTATGTGTTCATTGGCCGCCAAAAGCCACCGGCACTGTAGGAAAGTCAGCTCTAACTTGCGCTCGACGCCCGGAAGGTTAAACTTAGTACCAGTACAACCAGTGATGTTCCAAAACCATGCTCGAGCCCCATCCACTAAGCCACCACGGGCCCGGAGCTGTTGGTTCGGGTTCTCGATGTAAATCTGATCATATCCAAACTAATGAGCGAACCGACATGGCAAGTAGGGTTCTATGTAACAATGGTTCTGAACGCGAAAGATCACATAGCCCGGCCGAATATTAACCAACCAATCGAAGCAACCAGAGTCAAGAGAAGTACGACCCGTACTCGGTTTCTCTACGTCTATCACGGAGTCGCCATACTGACCTAAAAATCGTGGGAAGCAAGTAGGGAAGACCCAATACTTATGATTCTGAAGCTGCTTCCTAACCTCTGCAAAACCCCGTCCCTTCCACTTACAATTCTCTATTATTTGAAGAAAAGGAAGGGAGGGATCCACCGAGGTTGGCGCCGACATTATATCTGAGCGATGAAGCACCAACCAAGCCATTAGATAAGTGTAGGGAAGTTCCACCTTCATGAGCGGAATCTGAGTTGGCGGTGAAGTCCCCCTTTGAGTAAATGCGTTCACGATCTGGCGAAGCCCTCTGTGAATACCAGCGGTCATTGCTGGAAGGAGACATAAGTTTTTCCGGTGAGCAAGTAGGACCGGTGGAAACAACACTTCTAGGGGAAGTACGTCAGAAGATTGGTATGGCACCACACACTTTTTCAGCCAGATAGCGAGATACCCAGCAAGCAATGTCATGGGGCAGATTGGTTTAATCCCATGCCACAAGAAAGTTTGGAATTTTGTTCCGACAGCAAAGCCGTCCTCAATACCACCGGTGGTGTAAGATTGAGCATTTGACTTCTTGATTAGCTCATTCACTTCGGAGATGGTTAGCGGCGATAATTCATGAATTGGTTCGTCCAAAACGCTGTCCGTATTCTTGAAAAGATAATCCGCGAACTTCTTTAAACTAATTTGCGATCGCGATCTCTTCGCTAACGGATCAACGCCCGCAAGAGCTATGTGATAATGGCATGCAAGATCCCAGAAGGTGTTGTAACGGTTGGGAGTCCGCGACTTCAAGTGCTGCAGCTCCCTATTTGAAGGAAAGTACTCCTGATAAATCATGTTCCCCATCGGAAGATCGGAGATCTTATACATCTCGTGCAGCGCCAATCCCAGCTCCCCGTGCTTAGTCAGAAATGTGTTAGCATCAGGGTTGTAGAGTTCTATTAGCACCAAGAAATGGGGAACGCTCATGGTCAGTCCGTAAGTGGTGGCGCAAACAGCTGAATATAAACCATTAGCCTTTAAATCTTCACCGAATTGATCTAAGATGTAATGGCTCAAACGGGTCCACCATAGTTTATTCGACGAATGTACCCAGCCGTAACATCGATGGCCGGTCGCGGGCATTTCTCAACCCAAAGCTACAAGCCGATTCTTCACAGTGTTAGCAACAGTGAAGATCTCGCCTTTGGGTGGGTTATTCAATCCGGTAATCCCCGGATGTAACCCTGTTATCTGATTCCGATTACTTGAGCCAACCGTATCGTGAGTAATATAGCCGCAGTGAATGCGCTCATGTTCTTCTGTTAACCTCCATGACATCTCCCGAGGAACAGCTTGACACCGAAGTTCGACGAGCGAACGGTGGCGAGGAATCGGAGGAAGGTATAGGTGGCCACCGTCGTCATGATGCAGCCACTGTTCCATTCCAAGAAAAACAGCGGCGGGATCTTCTACGGAATCCCCAAACAAATAGTCTGGCTTTCTTAGTGGATGCGTGGAACCTGGGTCCTTCACCAACGGCGCATCCGTGATAAGTTGCCTTAAACTGCGGCGCTCTCCCTTCCGTATTAAACGTGGAAGCTCTTCTGGTACGCCCGGAGCAAACTGAGGAGCTGCCGAAACGGGGATTGGCTCATCAGTACATGTATAAGCCTCACTGCAGCGGCCCTCTACGGAATGAGTATCAAACTCCCTTGAGCAAAATTCAACTGAGGTAAAATAATAGGTATTTATCAGATATAGTCATAAAGGCATATGTTAAGACAGTCTGGGCGTAGCACTCACCTCACAAATCGTGAGGTAGAGTCACGACCTTATAAATGGTGAGACGATCTTAATTATATCACACACACAAACGACAAAGCATATTAACGTGCGAACAACACGATAATATACCCGAGTCTGTGTGGTATGACACAATATGAGATCGCCCCATATTGCCTTAAGACGTGTCTTGACCAAGCAAAACACGACTGTAAAGCGCCCACCCCCACGAAGGAGGGTAGTGGCTCTTCTCAAATGCCTCACAAAGGAGAGCAAAGCGAGGATATCATACCAAATACATATTCACGATGGTTTAGCTAGGCGAGAAGATTAAAAACCGCACTATACACACGAAGCACGGAATATATTGCCGCATGAATAATACGACGATATATCTGTCCTTTAGAGTATAGTACGGCAAGAAATCGCCCCAAGATAATTCAGTCATGTCTTGACCAAGCAAAACACGACTTGTAAAAGCGTCCACCCCCACGAAGGAGGGTGACGGCTCTTCCCAATTACCTCACCAAGGAGAATAAAGCAGGGATGCAATATGCGGCATGATAGCTCAAATATTTAATGAAAGAGGCAATGGCAATATACCTGTGCAGCTGAACGGCGCCGGCTCGGGCGACTGGGTCGCCGAACGGCCTCGAACGACGCGAGATCTCTTAGGCGACATGTCTGCAAAGAGAGTTAACAAGTCAATTACGATGAAAATTGAGAAATATCAGATTAACTCAAAGAAAAATGGTGTTCCAGTCAGACTTAAGTAGTGGACTCGATACCGATGCAGTTTCAACCCACAACAGGTCGTGCAACAAATTAAGCCAGAATTTTAGGATTTCGGCCAAAGTTATTTACGCGACCAACAATAAAACACGACGTGCCTACAAGTCATGCTAACGTGTACACTAAAAGTCCGATATGGCAGTTATCATGTAGGGTTCGGGACTCAAATCACGTAACCGTTTGTGATGAAAATTGAACTTTAGTCACATCCAAGTACAAAACCATGAGTTCAGTTCATATGAGGTCAGTTCTCATGCGCGGTTACACATGCAAAATGGGGAGGTAACAAGCAAGCCAGATCATCTCCTAGACACAAGAATACAGTGTTTGTACAAGGTCAAGTTGAATACCTCACATACACCTAACCAAGTCGAACATGAGGATTTAAAGGGGTTACAACCAGGATTTATCCCTTACTAAATTCATGCATACCAGGGATTTTACTCATGCACAATTAAAATCCCAAAAGTGGTAAACCTTAGCCTGACCGAATTCGTGCATGCAAACAGAGCAAAAGTTTCAGCCACGTCTAAACGTGAAATTATGAGCTAAGATTAACAATTCCTAAATTAGGTTCCAAACTCCAAACTCTCAAAACAAGATCGCAAATACAAGAGGGTGAGTCGAATCACAGGTTTTGGGACATCTTCGACACCATCGGTTGTGGAGGATTCTAACAGTCAAACAAAGGGTTCGGCCATGTCCACATAAGAACCCACGAATCCAAGACTCAATGCTAAGTTTAGACGACTTCCTGACAACACAAAAAAAAAAATTTCCCGCTCAAAGTCAAGAATTGGGATCAGTTGCGGTTCGATGCTAAGCATTCGGTTACTATCCAAGTTTTCATCCACAGCTGAGTTCAAGGATCAAGATTCAAGAATCAAAATTTAAGCACATATATCCAAACTAAGCCCCCTCAAATGCGCAGCCATCATTCAAGAATCTGAAATCAAGTTTTGTGTTTTCCCCAAATCAAAAAAGCTAGGGTTTCGGCTATACCCTTAAGACCGAAGTTCAAGTGTTAAATAGGCTCAAATTGAAATCATGGGGAGTGAAGCATACCTGAAACCCAATCAAGAACAGAGAAGGTGAAACCCACGTCATGAATGCTCTTCAAGATCCGAACAGAAAAAACCCTAAATTCCCAAATTGAAGCTTCAAGATTCGAAAAAAAGTTCTAACTCTCAAATCGAATGAAGGAAACTTGAGGAAGTTGGGGGTTTAAGGAGAAAGAAGGTGAGAAGAGATGAATTCTTTTGAACTGAAGAAAAAAGGTCGAAGTAGAGAAAGGAACAAGAAGATATCGGGTATTATAAACCCTGAACCAAACCGCTCAAACCGAGCCAAACCCGACCACAGCACATCACTGGCTCGCACGCATGCGAGCCACGAAATGCTGGCTCGCACAAATGGCGAGCCTTGAGGATGCTCTGCATCTATTTTTGCCCATTTTTTAGTATTTTCGACATATACGGCACCCATCTTCGTACTCCAATGGGTATACGAGTTTAAACTGTTTCCCACCCTCGACGGGAAGTTTCTGGAGAATATCGTGTATAATATTCTTAAGGATAACCCGACGACCACCGATGGGTATATGAGCCTAAACTAATTCCCAAAACTCCTAAGAGTATTTGAGTATAAACCGGTCCTCTCCGCTTCAACGCAAGACGTTGTCAAATATGAATTCTCAACAAAGATAGTTAGCTCAACGACACCATTTAACATATAAGTTTCAATTTAAGACTTCGACAGCGGTCAGACGATAAACGCAGAACCGTAAAAACTTCATCTGTTCAACAAGACGCCGAATAGATTGAAGAATCAAGGAGTCAAGAGATGAAGCCCATTGCAGGTCCTTTTGCACCAATTAAAGGTTGGGCCTATCACATCCAAAGTATTTCAGGCTCTTCTATAAAAGAAACGAGACTGAAACACTTTGGAGGGGGTATCTGTAGGCGTTAAAAATTACCCATAGGACCTCAAATACAGTTCAAGACAAGGAGAGTACGATAAACGTTATCATCCAGGTCGAGAGAATTTACCCAACATCAGTAAGTGAATGAAATGGATCAATAGAGTGCAAAAGTCAACGAAGCGATGAAGCATGCACAGAACAAGGGAATTGGAAGGATCATGAATCGTAAAAATATCAAAAAGATGGACGAAACACCACTCGGAGGCCCGCGTAGACGCGAGTCACCAAATGGTGGCTCGCACCAATGCGAGTCACCAAGTGGTGGCTCGCACAGTTGCGAGCCACCAAGTGGTGTCTCGCACAGTTGCGAGCTTTCAAATGGTGACTCGCACAGTTCCGAGCCACCAGGACTCTGATTGAGTACAAAACCTCTCCAAACACGAATTTCGATGATTTTTAAGGATTCTTTCGTCCCAGAACCTCCCTAATTGTTTTAAGGTTATCCCTAGACGAGTTTAAGAGGTTATCAACTGCAGATAACGTTTAAACACAAATTTTTTTTCAAAAGGACCTCTCCAAAGGCTTATAAATAGAAGCCTAAGGTCTTCTTTCAAGATGATCTGAGATTGAGAAGGCGAGGTGCTGTCAATTTGTCCAGCTAACCACGAATTTCGGAGGAGAGTCATCAGATCTTGGCGAATACTTTCATAAAGAAATCCATTCGAAAGGTTTATGATTCTTTCCCCTTCTTTCCTCCGGATTAAACTTGGTTTTAATCTCGAGAAGAGCCACAATCTCGCTTGGTCGTGATTGTCGCTTCCGCAATTGTTTCCTTCGTGAAACAAGAGCGTAATTAATTGTCTATCGCGTTTGATCTGCGGCGGTCCACGGACTAACGCGTCCCCGGCACAGGCAAAGATCCCACGCAAAGCAACGAGAGATAAACTACTGCTGCGTTTTGTTTGATAAAGTTATAATCTTTATTTTTCGTTGTAAGAAGATCTTATAAAAAGATCAACTCTTCTTTCAGTTTGAACTTGTAATCGATAAACGGTGTAACAGGTTCGAAAACAATAGAAAATGCAACTTTTGACACAAACATTCACCAATATAAAATCTATAGACAATTGGGAGTACACAAGCTCATACCTGATATAGTTATTTTCACCATCATTCTCAAGGGAATGGCTGTGCAAGGAATGTTGAAGGAAGCAGCAATAATTTTCTTTCGAATACTAAAGAGGGGAATTATGCCAGATGCCGTAGCATACTGCAGTTTGGTCGATTGCTTATGCAAGCATGACAATCTAATTGTTGGGTTTAAACTTTATAGAACGATGCTTAAAAATGTTCATCCTGATATTGTTGTTTATAATGTTTTCATAAAGAAGGTAGAACGGACAGAACTAACATGACAACGAACAGAACTAACGTAGGAGATAACAGAACTATCATAAAAAGCGGGCAGAACTAACGTAAAAGATGACAGAACTAACATGAAAGCTGATAGAACTAACAGTCCAGTCCTTAGAACTAACAGTCCAGCCTTTAGAACTAACAGTTCAGCCCTTAGAACTAACAATCCAGCCTTAGAACTAACATTCATAGTTCTAATTTTCCTTGTCCCCCCTTTCAAATTCACAGGTTCTTAGATGTCGATATGCCTGAAGATTCAATGTGAGCTTTTGAAAATTTCTGCTGTTAATCTCTTATACAGAACTCTATCAATCACCAAATCACACAAGAAAAAGACATTAAAGAAAAACCCAAACCGCTGTTCAAGAAGCCAAGGAGATCCTATTTCAATTATCGATTCCATTCATAAATTACAAGAAAACAAGAGCACTATCTTGATTAAGACATTGATTTGGGTAAAGATATTCCGTAACTTATAAAGGACAGAACAACAATGCATCAGACCAAAGCTCTGGGCTCCGTCAGCTCGCGGGTCCCACCGGACCATGTTCCGTGTTTGTCGTTCAACCCGCGTTCACAAGCTGTTTCCAAGATAACTCCCCGACCTCCGACTCCATGACCACCGTCCTCGCCTTCGCCTTCCACGACCTCCCCAAGGTCTGATAATTTTCAGTGGCCATGACGGAAGTGAGAGAGAAGGAGAAGTTGAGAGAGAGAGGGGGGGGAGAGAGATGGGATGGGGTTAAAGGGATGGGCGCATTTACCAAGCTCAATTAAATCAAAGGGTAAATTTATAACTTTTGTTGGGCTTTTCTCAGGATCCGATACTTTAGGACCTTAACACAAATACAGTGTGTATTTGGGGCTTATACACATAAGTCAGAATACAAAGGGACAGGTCACATGAACTTTCTACTTTTGGGGTCTGAACACATTTTTCCCTACTTATTAACCATCATAATATTATTTGCGTCAACAATAACTTATCCCCAAACCACACTTGAGTAACCATCATATATTAACTGACTGCCAAACAAAATACACCATACTTGATTAACCATCATAATATTACACCATACTTATTAACCATCATAATATTATCTGCGTCAACTATAACTTATCCCCAAATCACAGCTCATATTTTTATTCCATAGCCACAAACTACTAAAACATCAACCGACCTGAACACAGCCTCACACCTTGATCGCTTATTATTACCACAAGCTGCTAAAACATCATCGATCAAAACACAACCTCACTTCCCGGTGGCAGCGGCGGTCTTCTGCCACGCCGGCCGAGCCGACACGGCTTCCCACCACGCCTTGACGTGGGGCCGGGCTGCGATCAGCTCCCCCTTTGGCGTTGTCATCAATGTTGAAAAGGCGGGCATGTGGTTAAGATCCGCAAGGGAGAACTCGTCTCCGGCAAAATACTTGCTCTTCGAGAGATGGGCTTCATAGACATCTAGGACTTTGCCGAGGTCTACGGAGAGAGAATCAACAGCAGCAGGGTCGGTGGCGCCCAAGCCAAACATCGGCTTGAAGATGATCTCAAAGAGGAGCTTGGAGGCAACAGGGCTAAACTGCTGGGCCTCGGCCTCAGCCCAGGACTCGACGGCTGCGAGCACTGCTGGGGTTTTGGACGGGATGAGGTCCAGACCGGTTTGTTTGTATTGGGTCGCGATGTAGCGGTTGATGGCGCGGGAATCTGAACATCAGAAATAGTTGGTATCAGCTCAAAGAACACGAACTTTCAATTTACTGTAAAAAATAATTTCGGTTACGGTTGTTTTATTGCTTAATGCTGCTACAACTATTTTGCAACCCCAATGAAAAAAAAGGCTTTTCAATCGAATTCACAACGAATTACATTTCATAATTAGAGCTAGGATTTATTGCAACAAATTTCTCCAATTATTACACCAACTTTTCAGGGTTTAATTCACAAAACCCCTAGAATTTTAGGGTATTCGAACATAACCCTAGGGATCTTTTTTGTCTCAAATAACCCCCAAGCTTTATGGTAGCTTGCTTAGTCCTCTTGGACCTCAAAACTCTATAACCAAACCAGCTTCATTATTTGGGAAAATAATAAAAATTTCCTTTATAAGCAAAGAGCCCAAGTGTAGAGGTTTGGCATTTATAGGCAATATACACACACATTCGAGTATTTTTTGCACAATTGATAGAATAACCACAATTGCCAAAGTTCTCTAGCTAATGGTATAGAGCATCATATTTCACGAGGAGAATCTTTACTCAACATACACCTCTCTAACTTCAAGGATTGTAAATCATAGATAGCAGGTCCAATGACAAAACTTTATAGGGACCTACCAAAGTTTTGCCTTTTGTGTAATAAAAGAAGTTAAGGGTTAGGGAACCACCTAAGTTCAGGGGATCGATTGTGTGAAATAACCCTTTCTTTATTAGTTATACCCCCTACATGGCGAGTATTTGCGAAGCCACCCCCAAATCTGATTATTTGGGAAACCACTCTCCAAATCATCAACTTTGAATAAAATACCTCCTAATTCCTAAATCAACAAATCATCAACTTTAATAGGCTAATTCGAAGCAACATCGTAAAACTATCAACAAAATAGTGTACTTTTTCACTCCCCGTATCCAGCAAAATTGATGATCAGCTGATATTGAGGGTATACTTCCCAAAATTGATGATTTAGGGAGTAGTTTTGCAAATAATGAGATTTTAGGGATAGTTTGGCAAAGACTCATGACTTAAGGGATATAATAGAAAAGAATAGGGGAAAAAACCCTTTTTGTTAGCATCAAATTGATTACCTAAATTTATAGATAACCAATGGTTAGGGAGGTGCTTTACGAAAAAAACAACTGTTATGCAATACAATTAAATTGTAAAATTGTAATAGCAATTGTGTTTTATGAATTACAAGTACAGTCAACTGTATGTTCAGCTTTTCATGAACCGAACGGTCAAATGATAATAAGTGGGCCCCCCCAACAAAATGACTTGATGCTATAAATTTTGAGGCGGTTGGGTAAAGAGATAGAAAATCAGCTAAGGGTCTGTTCGTTTGCCTTAAAAAAATGGGAAATCAAAGAAATAGAAAACTATTTCTAAAAAGAATTGTTTTAAGAGTGTTTGGTTTGCTAAAAAAAAGAAAATCAAAGAAATAAAGATAAGATAAGATGAATTGTCATCTTATTATAGGATGATATGAGTGTTTTTTTAAAAAAACTTGTTTTGAGATTTTTTGGTTGACAAAAAAAATAAAAAAATAAATTATAAAAAACCTATTTCTTGTAATAGGTTATTTTTTTTGTTTGGTTATTTCTTAAAAATAAGAAAACAGAACCCTCAGCCTTAAATCAGTAGGTCTCTAATCCATAACTCCACGCGTCCGTCATCAATAATTTTGTAAAGATTTGCCCTATATTTTACGAATCTATACGAAATAATAACAAAAGAAAAGGGACAGAAAATTGAATTACCGAAAACCTTGACATCTCCGTCCTCGAACGCCGGGACCTGACCAAAGGGCTACAAATAGGGAAGGGGGAGGAAAAAGAAATCAGAATAAAAAATCTCTAGAAATTAAGAGAAAAAAAAATGTTTTTTAATTTAATTTTGGACTTCTTTTCTTTTTTTTACATTGAGAGCGAGGAACTCAGGCTTCTTGTGAGCTCCAGCGGCGAGATCGACGGGTACGAGCTCGAAATCCAAGCCCTTCTCGTTGAGGGCAGCGACCACTCTCAAAACATTTGGACTCAGCGTCACTCCATAAACCTTCAGCCCCATTTTTTTTCCTTTTTTTTTTCCTTTTTCTCCCTCTTTTCTGGTGATGATATTTTGGTGACGAATCTCTGGGATTATTTATAGACAGGGGAGGGGCTGGGGGTGATATTAATTATGATTTCTTTCTAATTGTCTAAGGAAGTATCCAGAAGTAGTCGGCAACGCGCTCACCAGCTTTCGTTTTCTTTTGAATATTTTATGTTCCCCAGACGTGCTGAGTCACCGCTTTGGTTGAACGGAAAGCCACGTAGTCAACACAAACAGGGGCTGTTTGGATGCCTTTAGTAAACTAGAGTATTTATGACACAAAATAGAAAGTGGTTATCCACCTCATCACTTTTTATTTGAGTGTTTACATTGTTTGGTTAGGAATCTTTGTGAATTCTAAAATAATAGTATTACATTGTTTGGATAATATAATGTAAACTAGAGTATTTATGACACAAAATGAAAAGTGGTTATCCACCTCACCATTTTCTGTAAGGTTTTGATTTTTTTATTATTTTTTTGGACACATTTATGACATTGTGTAAGCTTTCCAACAAAATCACTCCTAATTTTGGTGATTTTGCTTTCGGTGACACCTCATCAAAAGTTGTAAACTTTTCATGTAAAAGAGAATTTAAACAAACAATGTAAAGTGATAAAAGCTAACATTAGGACCCACTTTCTTACACTTTCCATCATTTTACATGGTAAAAACATACAACCAAACAGCCCCTCACTCTCATTTTATATCAAGGAAAAGCAGTAACAAAATTTTGGGTTATGTGCATATCAATCAAGGTTATGGGCAAAACTACCCTTCAAATTATATGCGAAACTACCCCTCAACTCATTAATTTTGTCAAAAAAATGCTCTAGAATCAATAAATCATTGACTTGATAAGTATAAATTTAACTGTTTTCTTGATAATTTTTATATTAGAGTTTCAAATTAGCCTATTAGAGTCAATGATTGATGGATCTGGGTTTTTTTCTTCAAATTTGATGATATGAGGCGTAGTTTTATAAGTACTGAGATTTGAAGGGTATTTTTGTAAATACCCATGATTTAAGGGGTATATATGCAAATAGCCTAATTTTTTAGTGTATAACAATTTTCTCTTTTTTCCCCTCTCTTAAATCCTTATAGTTCGTGTAACTGAAAATATAACGCAAGTTCCTTTGGTGCATTTTAGATTGGGGGGCTTGTCCTACTCTGGGGATTAATTTAACTTGTATATTCTTAGATATGATAAATGCTCAAGATGGCAGTGAATTAAAATTTTAATAATATGTTTGGTATTGTTATAGGGTGTTCCCTGTTTCTTACAAATATGCTATCCCGAGGCCGAGACTCAGTCGAGCCGGCTTCATTCCCCAAAGACGACTCGAAAGGCGGACTCAGTCGAGCAAGAGATTGCTACTCAGCAATCAGCCGACACTTCGCCCTAGGGCGACTCAAAACATTACTTCTCAGCATTTTTTTACCATTTATGTTCATCATTACGACTCCATGTCGCCCGCCGACAAGCCTCGACGGCTACAGAGTCCCCATACCACATAAGTGACCCCACATCACTTGCTGATAAGCCTCAACGGCTGCAGAGTCCCCATACCATAGAAGTGACCATCCGTCACTCGCCGACAAGTCTCAACGGCTGCAGGATCCCCATACCACAGAAGTGACCCCACGTCACTCGCCGACATGCCTCGACGGCTGCTGATTCCCTATGTCACCGAAGTGACCTCCCATCACTCACCAATCGACACGTATCGAGCAGAGGGTGACTCAGCCTCTAGCTCACCCCTCGCACTCATCAAAGACCGCATTCTCGCTAGATATCGGGTCGGCCCTTGGCGTCCTCTATAAATACGTACGCTATTCGTCATGAAAAAAGGTTGGATTCTCCTTACTACCTAAAAACTCTCTAGACACATTTTAGAAGAACACACTGTTCTTCATTCACCTCACCTAAGTCCACCAGCTGACTTGACCATTGGAGGTACCACGAGGGAAACAAGCCCCGTACTCCTACGATTCTTATGTGTGTAGGTGATCCGCCCACCCCGAGCTCTGAGAACCAGGCATAAAGTCAAAGATGGAAAGCGGCCCTCTCTCGACAGTTCAATCTCTCAACGATCCAGCAATTCTGTGATTTCAACTGACTGTGTGGTATCAGACATCAAGAGTTTGGTGCCCATCGTGGGGCTACTTTCCTCTTTTTTGAGAAAAAAATGACAGGTTCTGAGCAACGAGTGGACCAATCTCCCCCGGGGCCACCTCCTCCAAATTATGCAACCCAGGGTCAACTGGAGCAGACGATGGACAGTCTCTCTTCATCTCTGAAAGAGCAGTTTGTCGCCCTGACCAATGAGCTTCTCTGGCGAATTCCGCGGCAGTCACACGCCAATGAATAACCTCCACCATCTGGGGATCGACGATCAGGAACTCATCCCCTTGAAGCGCCATGGAACACATCGTGACCTCCTCCCAACCACCATAAGCAGGCGGAGGACCACCCCAAGCAACTAAACAATAGCAATAAAAGTCCCGGTCCTAGCCATTTAGGAGGACATACCAAAGGAGCGGGCTTCAGAAAATCGTACCGTCACGACTCCCCAACCCTATCGACCACTGCAGGAGTCTCTGGCTATGATCGACGATATAAACCGATCGTTGATGCTATTGAAGGAAATACCCCATTATCTGACAAGATAATGGAATACCCATTTAAGAAATTCAAGATGCCTCACCTAGAGACATATTCGGAAGGGAGATCCTTCGGAGCATGTTCAAAATTATTTTGATATAATGAGTATGCTCCAAGTATCTAAAACAGTCATGTGTCGATGTTTCCCCATCACCCTCAAAGTAAGTGCTAAGCTCTGGTGGAATGTTCTGGAGAAGAGATCCATCGATAATTTTAAACAACTCAACCGTAAGTTCATTCATCATTTTCACGCAGATACAAAACAGAAGCTCCCTCCTCACGTGCTGATCCAAATGAGGGAAAGACCAGGCGGAAGTCTCTGAGCCTACATCAAAAGATTTTAAGCGAAGATGTTAGAAGTCAACGACCCTGGAAGCGCAATCGCTATGTCGGCACTTATAGCGAGTCTTCACGACAATGAGTTGGCAGACTCCCTTGAAAAAAAGCCAGTCGCCAACTATGAACAGCTAATGTCCAAAGCCCACGGATACATGGATATGGAAGATGCCCGAGCTTACAAGGCTTCAGCAAGAAGAATGGGGGCTTCGGATACCTCCAATCCGACCCCAACAGCAATGGTCTTTCCAAACCGTCCAGCGACGATGCCGACCCGGGACCATCAGAAGCCAGAATGGCGCAAGGATCCTCCAAGGGTCAACCCCCACCCTAATCGACCCGACAGGAGGGATCAGCCAAGAAACCCGGCTCCGAAGGAGTCTTTGCCTATCTTCGACATTTCTCTCACTAACGCCTTAGCCGCGGCCCAGAAAGAGGGATACCTCAAAGATCCCGCACCCAAGATGGTATCGAACCCCAGAAGAAGGGATACGAGGCAATTTTACTGTTATCACCAAGACCATGGGCATCTCACTAACGACCGTCAAATCCTCAAGAGGGATATAGAAGATCTGATCGCGAGAGGATACTTGAAGAATCTCGTGCCTCCGGGAGAGCGCATGAACTCTGCTCCAACCCAAAAGGATAGAAGATCTCGCTCTCGATCACCTCAACCCCGAACTCTAGTAAATGAACAGCCCGTTGAGACTGCCTATAAGGTAGTCATCAATGTAATCAGTAAGGGCCCGACCATTGGAGGGTCGTCCAATAACGAGCGGAAGAAATATGCCATGAGAATGCTGTAAGTCGATCACGATCCTAAGAAGACAAGGACAGGAGAGCTCGTGTCCTTTAGTGATGAAGACCTACAGGGCATCGAAACACCCCATGATGATCCTCTTATCATCACCGCGACCATTAATGGATATCAAGTAAAGCAGGTTATGGTCGATGCAGGAAGCTCGGTAGATGTCCTGTACACTAGCGCCTTTGATCATATGGGGATCGACAGATCTTGCTTGTAGCCTTGCAAAGCACCCCTTATAAGCTTCACTGGTCATTCCCTTCTCCCTAAAGGAATGATAACTCTACCAATGACACTAGGAGCTTCTCCTAAACAAGTCACAGCTCAAATTCAATTCCTGGTAATGAATTTGAAGTCGGCCCATATGTCATATTGGGTCGAACCGCTCTCCACTCCTTACGGGTCATCGCTTTAACCTACCACCAGATTCTCAAATTTCTAACTCCAAATGGAGTTGGAGTCGCCTGGAGTAGCCAGAAAGAAGCCAAGTCTTGTTATCTGCTCTCAGTCAAGGGAAAGGGTGCTCAAGGCACCATGTCCATAGAAAAAGCTTGTTTCCAAATGAAAAAATAGCTAAGAAACCAAGGACAGAGCCGATGGAAGAACTCCAAGAAATCCCCATCGACTCGGCCAGAATGAGGACTATCAAGGTAGGATCCGGTTTGGTTGAACCTTTGAGAGGAACTCTGATCAAGTTCTTGAAAGCCAACACCGATGTATTCGCTTGAGAACCTGCCGACATGCCCGGAATTCCTCGCGAAGTCATAAGCCATGAGTTGGCCATGGACAAACATGTCAAGCCAGTCTGATGGAAGAAGAGACATCTTGGTCCAGAGCGCCAGAAGGCAGCAGCAGAGGAAGTAAAGCGGCTTCTGTGAGCTGATTTTATTCAAGAAGTCCAGTATCCCGAATGACTGGCCAATGTCGTCCTAGTGAGGAAAGCATTAGGCAAGTGGAGGATGTGTGTAGATTTCACTAACCTCAATAAAGTCTACCCCAAGGATAGCTACCCCTGCCCCGGATTGACCAACTCATTGACGAGAGTGCCGAACATGAACTGCTCAGTTTCATGGACACTTTCTCGGGCTATAATCAAATATTCATGGCAAGACATGATCAAGAGAAGACTTCATTCATCACCGATATAAGCACATATTGCTACAAAATGATGACGTTCGGATTGAAACACGCCGGAGCCACCTATCAAAGGCTCGTAGCCAAAGTCTTCCAGCACCAAATAGGCAGGAACCTCGAAGCCTATGTGGACGACTTGTTAGTAAAATCCAAATAAGCGTCCGCCCATATTTCCGATTTGGACGAGACTTTTTCAACTCTAAGGTGCTACCAGATGAAGCTCAATCCAGCTAAGTGTACCTTCGAAGTACAATCAGGAAAGTTCCTAGGATTCATGATTATCCAAAGAGGAATTAAAATCAATCCTGAGAAAATTGCTGCCATAGAATGATTACCTGAACCCCGTACACTGAGGGAGATTCAAAAATTAAACGAGAGGGTTGCAGCCCTGGGACGATTCCTGTGTAAATCTGCAGAGAGAAGCCTCCCTTTCTTCAAAGTCCTAAGAGGGAGCAGGAACCGGAAAGAAGGTGTAACTTGGACAGCGGAATGCAAAGCAGCATTCCAGAATCTCAAAGCCTACCTGAGCACTAAGCCATTGTTAAGCCAACCTATGAAGGGGGACACTTCGTTCATATATATAGTCATCTCCTCTGAAGCGATGAGCTCTTTCCTCGTTCGAGAGGAAGAAAACATCTAGAAGCTTGTCTACTATGTGAGCCGAATCCTCCGAGCCAGCGAGCTCAATTATCCTTTTATAGAGAAAGCTGCCTTTGCTCTCACCTTCATGGCCAGAAGACTCCGTCCTTATTTTCAAGCTCACGCTGTTATTGTTAGGACGAGCCTCCCTTTGAAGAAAGCCTTGGGCAGCCCTACAACGTTAGGGAGGATAATCGCTTGGGCAATCGAGTTCAGTGAACATGACATCTAGTTCAAGCCTCGAACGACCATCAAAGCTCAAGCTTTGGCATACTTTTTGGTCGAATCGACTCCCCAAAATAATGAATCAAGCGTAGAATTGCAAACTTCGCCACCTTTACCACCTGGGCAACAGGCAGCTCCACCGACTCATCGCACATTGGAGCATGATTCACCAGAGTATACCTCTTGGTGAAAATTGTAAGTAGATGGATCTTCAGGGGAAGCTGGCAGTGGAGCAGGAGTGGTCCTACGAAGCCCTGAGGGGACAACATATGAGCATTCCATCTCATTCAAGTTCTTGACTTCGAACAATGAAGTCGAATATGAGGCCATACTTGCCGGCCTCCGAGCAACTAAGGCTTTGTAAGCCGAAAGCCTTTATATCCTAGCCGACTCACAGCTGATAGTTCATCAGATCAACAGACGCTATGCCACCAAGGACCCTAGGATGGCCCTATACCTCAAGGCTGTCAAAGAGCTTTTATCAAACTTTTGAAAATCCAAGGTAGTCCAAGTCTCCCGGGCCCTCAATGGTCGAGCGAATGCTCTCTCTAAGCTAGGATCGACAAGGTCGAGAAGGATCTCTGGACCCATCTAAATGGATACGTTGGAATATCCCAGTATTTCCAAACCACTGAAGAATGTCATGGAAATAGAAGTCCCGCGCCACCATGTTGGCTTGATCCCATACTCCTCTACTTAACACAAGGAGTCTTACCAGAGGATTGGGTCGAAGCCAAGCGCTTACTAAGGAATTCCCGTCGCTATCTCTTGATAGAGGATCAGCTCTACCGAGTGTCTTATATTAGGAGCAGCATAGGGCCCTGCTTGCGATGTCTGCGGCCATCTTAGCCCTCTATGTACTCAGAGAAATTCACGAGGGTATATGTGGGAATCACCCAAGAGCTCGAACCCTAGCTCAAAAAGTTATCTATCAGGGTTATTATTGGCCGGCCATCTTAGCTGAGTTGACTAAGCTCGTGTCTCATTATCAAAAGTGCCAATATTTCTCATCCATCCCTAGGGCAGCCGCGACCAAGCTAACCCCATCGTGAGCCCTGTACCTTTCGCCCAATGGGGCTTGGATCTATTGAGACCCCTTCCTTTAGCTTCAGGGCAAAGGAAGTTTCTCATTGTAGCAATCGACTACTTTCCTAAGTGGATCAAGGCCGAACCATTAGCCAAGATTAGTGAGAGCAATGTCACCAACTTCGTATGGAAATCCATCGTATGTCGTTTCGGCGTGCCTTGGTCGCTTATCACCGACAACGACACTCAATTTGACAGCAAGGGTTTCTGCGACTTCTGTGAGGAATACAACATTCACCTCAAATTTGCCTCGGTAGCACACCCAAAATCAAATGGCCTTGCAGAGGCTGCCAACAAGTGCATCCTCCAAGCATTGAAAAAGAAGGTGGACACTGCCGTAGGATGTTGGGTCGAAGAATTGCTAAGAATCCTATGGTCGTACCGAACAACCCATAAGAATTCAACTGGGGAGACTCCCTTTAAGTTAACATATAGGGCCGAAGCTGTTACGCCAATTGAAGTGGGCATACCAACTATTCGACTGCGACACTTTGATGAAGACCTAAGCTCAATAGGCCTTCAAGTCGGCCTTGACCTTCTGGACGAAGCAAGGGAGAAAGCACTCCGTACTCTTGTCATTAATCAGCAGCTGATCGCTCGACATTCAACAAGAAGATTCGTCCCAAAAGATTCACGGCTGGGAACCTTGTCATTGGCAAAGTAGCCTTCAACAAAGATACTCACCAAGGCAAGCTGGCTCCTAATTGGGAAGGACCCTACACGATTATGGAGGAACTCAGAGCCGGCACCTATTGGTTGAGAGCTCCAGATGTACGAATCCTTAGTCACCCATGGAACATTGAACACCTACGATGATATTTCCTTTTAAATTCCATTTTAATCTCTTGAATTTTGAAAATTCCCTATGAAGAGTGCATGCCTTAGATAATTGATAATATATCTGATGAAAAGGCTTTAGCTATACTTTTGCGTCACCATAATAACTAAAAAATAGAAGACCTAGTCACCTAGGCACTCGACTCCTCAGTCGATAAAAAGTCATTGGTACCTTCTTAGGGTAAAACCAAGATACAACCCTTTGGCCAACTCCCACAGTCGCCTCTCAGCCATAGGGGAAAAATGGAAGACCTAGTCACCTAGGCACTCGATTCCTCAGTCGATAAAAAGTCTTTGGTGCCTTCTCAGGGTAAAACCAAGGCACAACCCTTTGGCCGACTTCTACAGTCACCTCTCGGCCATAGGGGAAAAATGGAAGACCTAGTCACCTAGGCCCTCGACTCCTCAGTCGATAAAAAGACCTTGGTACCTTCTCAGGGTAAAACCAAGACACAACCCTTTGGCCGACTCCCACAGTCGCCTCTCAGCCATTGGGGGAAAATGGAAGACCTAGTCACCTAGGCACTCGACTCCTCAGTTGATAAAAAGACATTGGTACCTTCTCAGGGTAAAACTAAGGCACAACCCTTTGGCCGACTCCCACAGTCATTTCTCGGCCATAGGGGAAAAATGGAAGACCTAGTCACCTAGGCACTCGACTCCTCAGTCGATAAAAAATCCTTGGTATCTTCTCATGGTAAAACCAAGGCACAACCATTTGGCCGATGTAGGCTGTCTAAAAATCACAATGGATAGCTGACCCCCATCAAGTTTCGGCAATGGAAGTCACAATTAAACGACTTTCTAATCACTGCATTTGCGATTCTGCAATCGCCACAAACATGGCTTCATGCCTGAGATGATTGATCTTGATGGCTGCGACAACAGCATGATTAATATTATATTATCAACTATTAGGAACGCTGATGAGCAGTGTAATGATTTTAGAAATAAAAGGTCAGACTTAGTTGGTGAGTTGTTGGATAGAGAGCTATGGGCAAATATTCATCCAGAAGACACTATGGATGTTGATTCCCGTCTAGCTCTCACAACTAAAGCTACAATCAAATAGCTTACGTGCCGACAATCGAAAGCTGCAAATAGAAGACTTTTCACACAGATCGAGAGGAGTTACAATTTGACGACGCTTCCGACCGCAGATGAAAATTCTATTTAGTGGCCTTCACAATCGATGGTGAGAGTTACAATTTGACGACTCTCATACCTTATGACAGGCAAAGATCAATAAGCAATGGCCTTTGCAATATCATAATAGACGAGGTTACAAATCAACAACCTCTCTTAAACGCAGAGTTAATTCCTGTGTTTCTCAAATTCCAAACGCACATATCCTGTGCGTTCGCCAGCAGACACTTAACTCTGCAACGCAGAGTTAAAATCACCAAAACGCACACTTAATGTACGTTCTTTAACAGGCTCAACTGTGCGTCCCAAACTCTTGACGCAGAGTTGAATGCACAAGCGCCTGTGCGTCTCCAACTCTAGAACGCATGCGGCCTGTGCGTTTTCAACCTTTGACAAAGGTTTAATTCTGCGTCTCAAGTCTTAGACGCAGAGTTAAGGTCCATAACGCCAGATCAGGCGTATGACTCGTTCAAACACTAGTCGAACGGCTTTAAAACCGTTATCCCACGTTCTGAGGGATTTTCGCCCACTTAGGAGCAGATTTAGGGATTGGTTACGCCCCTAATCTCCATATAAATAACCGACTTACTCAACTGAGTAAGGGGTTGGTGGTGATTGGTTGGTTGATCGGTTTCAGCAACAAAACCGCAGAGGGTTGAAGGAGCTGGCATCAAAACCGCCGGAGGTCAACAACTCTCAGCAGTTCAACAACACGGAGAAGGAAATCTTTTGAAGATTATCAAATCTTAGAGAATCCCTTCATCAGTGGAGAATCAGCTTGGCTATTAACCGAATTTTCGGTTCTAACAACTCTGTTACAGAGTTTCAACTCACTCTGAGTTCTGAAACTCATTTAAGAGTTCGTGATTAACTTGCAATACAAGTTAATCATATCAAACCAGTTATTCGGTTCTCAACAACTCTCTTTAGAGTTCTCAACTCGTTTCGAGTTCTTTACACTCATCGAGAGTTATAAACCGAATTCATCACACAAGTCAATTGTTCCAGTGAGATAGTACGATCGGATCGTCAACGGAGAGCAAGTTCGACGCGATCGATCGAAGGAAGCATTCCATCGCTACCAAGAAGAACCCAGAATTAAACAAAGGGGAGAATCAAATTCATTCTCCTCTCTTTTGTAATCAGAAATCCAAATTATAATTGATTTTGAGAGAATACAAGTCAAATTTTCTTTCATTGTCTTTTTACTACAAATTTCCAACAAACAAAAGATGGCGACTCCGCTGGGGACTAGCTTCTCTGATGAGGAAGTGGTGGCGCAATCCGACGTCCACCTTACTGGAACCACCGTCGAAACTCTAGTCGTAGAGTTCGACCAAGCCAAGTTCGAGGAGGTTCTCTCCTCTGGGTCGTTTAGCCCTAAAGCTAGGCGTGATGCCCACAAGACCTCTAAGGAGGTCACCACTGCTGCTGAGATGCCAAAGAGAGCCCTCTCTTTTGGCCAAGACCTTAAACTCGCTCTGTGAGTTGAAGATTCCTCCCCCGTATCATTACGGCGCATAATAGGTCAAAAGAGACCTATGTCGGAGGAAAGCCCAATCAACGCCGATGACGCTGCGGCCAAGGCGTTGAAACAAGCGAAGAAAAACGCCGCTCGACGAAGGAGAAGATCCATGCGGCGAGCATATCTGCGGAATAGCCAAACTTCGGCCCAACGCAAGAACTGTGTTTCTGAAAATTTGCCCGAACCCTGCGTTTCTCCTCCAGAACGCACACTTCGTGGCAACGAACCCGACTATGAGCCTCGGGTTATCCAGCTCAAACGCGACCCTCAATGGCGCGTTGTTCAACCCAGACGCACACCTCAGGAGTGCGTCCCAAAACGTGACCCCCAAAGGCACGTTCAACCATCCCAACGCACACCACAGCTGTGCGTTCAGTCAAAACCTGACCCTCAGGGGTTTGGGTCATCAACCAAACGCACATCACAAGTGTGCTTTCAAACAAAGAACGACCCTCAGGGGTCTGTTTCATTATCAAAACGCACACCTCAAGTGTGCGTTCAACCAAAACAAGACCCGTAGGGGTCTGTTTCAACATCAAAACGCACACCACAAGTGTGCGTTCAATCGGGACAAGATCCACAAGGATCTGTTCCATCAGTAAAACACAGGCCTCGACCTCGTGTTTATAAACCAAAGCGCGACCTTCATGCTTCGCCTCAAGAACATGACACGGTCCGTCAGGTTCAAAAAGGACGGCATGGATTTAATGTTCATGTCCAACCCATTCAAAGGTAGGGGGTTCCATCTCCACCTTCACAAAACCATTCCCAGGTCTCCGACTTGCGTGAACTACTGTCAAGAGGAAGGCCAACACAGCAAGTGACCCATTCTTGTCAGTGTGAACGGCTCATTTCCGCTGTCCTATCTGAATGCAGTTGTTGTTCACCCACGCCTAGACAGTCGGTGTTCAACAGATTAACGAGTGTCGTTAGGCCTCCCAAACGACAACGACGACAGAAGAAAGCCTCTGAAATTGAATATCCGGAGGTCACTATCAACATGATTAGGAGAGGAAGAGCTTCACATTCTGATTCTGACGAGTCACAGAGAAGTCATTCCCCAACTGTTAGGGAAATTTGTGACCAGTTCGAAGGAGTATATCGGAATACTCGGACTCGGACAGGAGCTATTCGCCCGGTTGACTATCAAAAGTTAGCCAGAGGCGTTACAACAAGTGATGAACATTCGGCAATAGCCGAATCTCAATCTTCCAGTTCTGTTGGAGCACGGGAAGTTTCTGCCCACATGACAGGGAACCCCGAAGACATAGCCAAAAGAGTAGACGAGCATCACGTCATACTCCAGGCGCAACAGGAGACACTTCTCCAATTGAAGGATATGCTGGCCCAGCTTCTAGCAGAAAAAGGCCAAAAACCTGAATCTTTCCGAAGAACAACGTCAAAGGGAAAACACAAAGCTCACGAGCATTCAGATCGTGAGACTCACAACCTGGAATCCTCTTCTGAAGGTGAGAAGGAGGTGAAAAGAGAACTGCATCCTCAGTCCACTAAGATGGATGAACTGGAGGCTCGCCTCAATGCAATCGCCAACAGAAGTGAGCTCCGCGAAGAAGGAGTGGTGAGGCCTTATCCTGCTGAGTGGGATATAGCTCCATACCCACCAAAGTTCAAGACCCCTACATTGCAACCGTTCGATGGCACGGGATCACCAAATCAGCACATTTACTACTTTAAATCTCAAACTGGAGATGTAGTAGCAAATGATGCTATCCTGACGCGCTTGTTCATCGGCACCCTTAAAGGGGTGGCCTTTGAATGGTTTATGAAATTGCCTGCTGGATCTATTCAGAAGTGGGTGGATTTGGAAAGGCTTTTCCTAGCCAGGTTCTTCGAGGACGACACTGAGGTCTCGGTCCCGACTCTTCTTGCCACTAAACAGAAGAAAGGAGAGTCTATCAAGGCTTACGTAGAGAGGTTCCACAGCATGGCATTACGATGCCCCTCAGGTATGACTCAATCAACATTGGTTGAAATTTGCAGGCACAACCTGCAGACCCAACTCCTTGCTCAAATGGGGGTAGCAGAATGTCGCTCCTGGAGACAACTGGTATCGCAAGGAGAACAAGCCGAAGAGATTGTTGCTCGGGTGAAAGCCGAAGAAGCTGCACAGCCCAAGCCGCAACAACAACAACAACGTAATCAGAACAACGCCC
Organism: Asparagus kiusianus; assembly: GCA_022839385.1. Lineage (NCBI taxonomy): Eukaryota > Viridiplantae > Streptophyta > Magnoliopsida > Asparagales > Asparagaceae > Asparagus > Asparagus kiusianus. The sequence continues at coordinate 1,794,818 of BQKN01066072.1, forward strand.
AACGGTCTAAAGGAAAAGAGACCTTAGCAGCTGATTACACGCGAGTACCGCCTCCCACGAACCAGGGCAAAACGCCTAATAAGCAAAAAACGCCCAAACAATATTCCTTCAAGGAGGAGCATGTGGACACCTTGTTCCAGCTGCTGCGGAAGAATAACAAACTACAGCTTCCTGAAATCCGGAAGCCGGATGAAGCAGGGAAGATAGATGACCCCAATTACTGCCGCTACCACAGATTCTTGGGTCATCCTACCCGGAGATGTTACATCTTTAAAGATATTCTCCAAAATTTGGTGGACGCTAAGGTGCTCACTCTGAAGCCTGAGCAAAAGACGGTGTCTACCAACATGATAGCAGTGCAGTTCAGTGACTTCCCTCCAGTGACAACCGCAGATGGCGTGGTCCCCATCTATAAGGGTGAAATGCACCTGAAAAATACTGACTTGCACAGTCAGAGAGGCAAGGGATTGATACCCCTCACCACTACAAAAGGGGAGATCATGTGGGTTCACCCTGATTTGGTGGAAGACCAACAATGGACGAATACCTCGTCCAAGAAGAAAAGAGAAAAGGCTAAGTCATCCAACATGATTAGCCCCTCTGTTAATGAGAATGATGATTTGCTCAAACCGCTTACCGACTCAGAAGATGAGAGGATCGTTCTAGCGGCATATCCAGAAGGCAACCCCGGCACTCGGTCAGGGAAGGCTTACTTGAAGGACTACAACCAGAACCCTCAAGAAACTGAAGAACAGCCCCAAGACGCTGGGGGTTCTGTGCCAAAGAAGCCTACCGATAAAGGGAAGCAAAAGGAACTCCGGTTCAACAGAAATCTTCACCAGGAATCCGGAGAATCGAGTGCTCCATTTCAATTCAATGTCATGGCACCGCTGGCCAACATACCGGCCAGAATTACACTATATGAGCTCCTAAAGTTGTCAAAAACTACTAAAGAAGCTCTAATCGAAGCTTTGAAGAATACGGAGAGCTTCATCACACAAGTTGCTCCAATTCCCGAAGTTTCTGAAGATCAAACTTGTCGGCAATGTCTACAAGCTGCAAGGAGTCTACCTTGTATATCGTTCACTCAAGAAGATATGCAGGTTAAACACAAACATGACAGACCTTTGTATTACATGGGGTACATCGGATCTTCCGAAATCAGTCGTGTCCAGGTTGACCCGGGCTCCGCACTCAGCATCATGCCTTACAGGGTCATGCAAGTCTTAGGGATCCCAATGCACAGGTTACACACTACCCAGACCACCATCTTCGGGTTCAATGCAAATAGCACTCGACCCTTAGGGAAGATAAAACTCAGATGTCAAATTGGAGACCTAAAGTCCGAAGTGACATGCTACATCATAGACGCGGACACTTCCTACAATTTATTGTTGGGAAGACCCTGGATACATGCAAACCGTATTGTCCCGTCTACCCTGCATCAGGTCATGAAATATGCCAATGATGAAGGAGAGGTCCGAACTCTAATTGCAGAAAAGTATCCCTTCTGAGGAGTGGAAAACTTTCACACAGACTCGGTTTTCTACCTGGAATCCCAGGAAAAAGAAGATGTGGATAGTGGCAATGAAGCTGACATTGAACCAGATCCTGAAGAAGATTGTCCGTGGGAATTGAACTTAGATGTAATGGGTCAAGATGAGGGTAATAATAATGTACCGAGCGAGGGCGAGTGGTGCATTAATGAAGATTTTCTTTTAGCGTACTTGCCTGATGTGTCCTCTAGTAATGAACCAGTAGAGAATAATTCTAATGCAGGTACCGACCCATGGCACACACTGTGCATGAAAGCATCACTTGCTTTGCCTCTCAAGTCATCCTTCGCCTCGGATGAAAAAGCAGAAGATGTACAGAAGGCTTTCTTCAAAGTCCCGTCCAAAAGGAAAGGGCAGAAGCCAATCTACTTTGGTAAAGTCAAACCCAAACAACTCAAACGAGGAAGTTCGGAGGAAAACGACGGAAGCCCCCAATTCCATTACCATGAACTCAATTCTATACACTTAATGAAACGAATGGGGTATAACTTTAATGAGAAACAGGGTTTGAATTTCGGAAAAGGTAGACGAACCCCAATCCGAATGTCTCTAACCCCTATAGGGAAGCCTCCAGACTATTATCAAAAAACTGGAAGGGGCTTAGGTTATGTCACAACTCCCCCTGCCTCAGAAAATGACATCAGTAATTATCTGCGTCAAGATCATTCATCTGGAACATCTTCCTGGGAATCCGATGTCAGTGTCGGACCTTTCTTTAAAGGTCTGACTGTAAACATGGCTTCAACTAGTCACCCCGATGAAGATGCAGGGGGTGATGAAGAGTTAGTCGAATCAACCGACGATCCTTGGATCAAGCGTCTTAACATCTTGTGGGATATGCGCTTCGAACAACGCGAACCACCCACTGAAGATAAGGTGATCCAGGTCAATATGGGAGACGAGTCTGACCCCAAACCTATCTTTATGGCTGAAGACCTGTCATCATCTGAAAAAGAAGACCTTATATCTCTCATCCGAGAATATATAGATGTCTTCACTTGGAATTATGAAGATATGCCTGGCCTTGACCCGAAGGTGGCCGTGCACCATCTCAACATCGATCCGGATGCAAAACCCGTTAAACAACAACAACGCAGGTTTCGTCCAGAGATCATGGAGTCAATTGAGTCTGAAGTGAAAAAGCTTATAGACTCAGGTTTTGTCAGGGAGGAACAACACCCAGACTGGGTGGCCAACATTGTTCCAGTTCCCAAGAAAAACGGTAAGGTCCGGATATGCATTGACTTTCGCGATCTTAATGCAGCTTGTCCGAAGGACGAATTCCCGCTTCCTATCACGGATATTATGATCGATAACACCTGCGGATATGAAAGAATGTCTTTTATGGATGGATTCTGCAGGTACAATCAGATCAAGATGCACCCAGACGACGAGAAGCATACCGCATTCAGAACACCGTTGGGGGTGTATTGCTATACTGTAATGCCCTTCGGCCTGAAAAATGCAGGGGCAACTTATCAACGGGCAATGAACACCATCTTCCATGAGCATCTACGTAAGAAGATCGAGTGTTACGTTGATGATATAGCAGTAAAAAGTCAGTGTAAGGATGATCATCTTGCAGACTTGAGGACAATGTTCGAAATCATGCGGACACATCAGCTGAAGATGAACCCTACAAAATCATTTCTTGGGGTATCAAGTGGAAAATTCCTGGGATTTATCGTCACATCCAAGGGAATTTCTCTTGATCCAGAGAAGGTACGTGCCATTCAAGACATGTCACCTCCAAAGAATCTCAAAGAGCTCAGAGGTTTGCAAGGTAGACTAGCCTACATCCGGAGATTCATATCCAATCTTTCGGGGTGCTACCAACCTTTCTCTAAACTCATGAAGAAAGGGATATCCTTTGTTTGGGATGCTGAGTGTCAAAGAGCATTCGAGGAGATTAAGAGATATCTCACTCAACCGCCAGTTCTAGTGGCCCCGATATCAGGAAAACCCTTCTTGTTATATGTGAGGGCCATGGACCATTCTCTTGGAGCTTTATTAGCCCAGAATAATGATCAAGGTCAAGAGCAAGCCATCTATTACCTAAGCAGGACTATGATGGGAGCCGAACACCGGTACAATCCGGTCGAAAAAGAATGTCTCGCCTTGGTATTCGTAATTCAAAAGATGCGACATTACCTAGTTGGACAAACCATTCAGGTCATCTCTAAGGTGAATCCCTTGAGAGTTCTGATGACGAAACCATCATCTCTGAATTGTCGACTAGCAAAGTGGGCTATTCTCTTGTCACAGTACGACATGCAGTTCATGCCTCAAAAGGCGGTCAAGGGTCAAGCACTGGCAGACTTCTTAGCCGATCACCCCGTATCAGGAACGTCTAAGTTGTATGAAGAATTACCCGACGAAGTCGCTGAAGCTTGCGTCATCCAGGAAGCTACGCAAGTGTGGAAGTTATTCTTCGACGGCGCGTCTAGAGCAAACCCTCATGGAGCAATCACTGCGGGAGTAGGAGTAGTACTAGTCTCTTCGAATGGTCATGTAATCCCAAGGGGATTCTCCCTAATCGAACCTTGCACCAACAATGTAGCGGAGTATAATGCTTTGCTATTAGGAATGCAATGTGCCGAAGAACTTAATGTTCAGTACCTCGAAGCTTACGGTGACTCTCAGTTAATTGCTAATCAAGTCCGAGGAGAATACGAAGTACGTCATGATGATTTGATCCCATACTACTTCGCAGTGTTAGAACAAGCTCAAAAGTTCGAAGGTTTCTTCATCGAATATGTACCACGAGCTCAGAATGCATATGCAGATGCTTTAGCCTCCTTGGCAACTTCATTAGCACTGCCACCGAAAGTTGAAACAACGATTCCAGTCATGGGACGAAGACTATGCTTTTCTAAGATTCCCATGGAGGAAGACCCAGACGAGATGGCGTCAGCAGAAGTCTGTACGGCATTTATGGAGTTTGAAGCTAGGGATTGGCGGTTCCCCTACATCGACTATGCCCTATATGGAATTCTGCCCGATGACCCTAAGGAAGCGGCCTCTATTAAACGAAAGGCTCTCCAATTCTATTACGATGCAGTTTCTCAAGTCCTGTATCGCAAATCACACGATGGAGTCTTACTTAGATGCTTTTCCCGAAATGAAGCGAAGGAGGCCCTCAAAGAGGCTCATGACGGATTGTGTGGGGCTCATCAGCCCGGAGCTAAATTAGGAGATCGCCTTCGGCGAATCGGTTATTATTGGCCGAAAATGTTTTCAGACGCGGTTGACTATGCTAAACATTGTCACGCATGTCAAATTCATGGAGACTTTATCCACCAAGCACCTGGAAATCTACACCCCACGTCGGCGTCCTGGCCTTTCGAAATGTGGGGTATGGATATTGTAGGACCGATTTCCCCTCCGACGTCCAAGGGACACCGGTTCATTCTAGCTGTGACCGATTATTTCTCCAAATGGGCGGAGGCAGTCCCGTTAAAAGAAGTCAAGACTTCAAATGTAATCAAGTTCATCAAACATCACGTCGTCTACCGTTTTGGAGTACCACGACGAATAGTTCACGACAACGGGACGCAATTCGTCAGCTTTGGATTCCAGAGATTCTGTGATAAATTCAGGATCCAAAGTGTTGCATCTACGGCATATTACCCGCCGGCAAACGGTCTTGCAGAAGCGTTCAATAAAACCATAGTAAAGCTTCTCAAGAAGTTTGTCTCCAAGAGCCGACGTGATTGGGACGAAAGGCTCGGCGAATGTCTATGGGCCTACCGTACAACGGTGAGAACCCCTACACGAGCTACACCATTCTCTTTGGTATACGGCTGTGAGGCGGTATTGCCATTAGAGATTCAGATCCCTTCTCTGAGAATCACGATTACAACTGGATTAACAGAAGAAGAAAAACATCAGCGACGTCTGCAAGAACTGGAAGCCTTAGACGAAAAATGACTCCAAGCTCAGCAGCAGATCGAATTGTATCAAGCCCGTATTTCCAAAGCCTATAACAAAAAGGTTAAGGAACAAATTTTTAAGAAAAGCGATTTGGTTTTGGCTAACAGACGACCCATGGTGATGACACACAAAACCAAAGGGAAGTTTAATCCTAAATGGGAAGGGCCATTCGTAATAGATTCAGTCTATTCAGGTGGAGCTTATCGCCTTATCAATCAAAAAGGAGACAGGCTCATGATGCCAATTAATGGGAAATTTCTTAAGAGATATTTTCCGTAAATCATGTAGCCCACTTCTTGTTCTTGTAAATTCTAGCCGAGTCGGGCTGGGGGTTGCCAATTCATAATACATTTCGGGAATAAATTATAATTTTTCTTGTCTTGTATGTCGTCATGTTAACATTACACCTCTGAAGAATGAAGTTTTCTGCAGTTATTCTAAGTAATAATGAAGAGAATTTTAGTTTTATGCCAAATTAACATGGCACTCATGACTTTCGTTTTATTCTTCGTTGTCTCGAATTAAAATTCAGCAAAAAGAGATAATGAAGACTAAAATGATATCGTTTTTATTCAATACTGCAAATTTGCGTACAAAGGTGAAGACGATCGAAGTAAAAACGATACACAGTTATTCCTTAGCAAAAAGAAGTGCAAATCCTAGGCGTTGGGATCCATCAGCTTAAAAGACTTGAGCTTAGACTTTAAAGCTGATATTTTATCCTCGCGAGCCTTCTTGACTTCTTCTGTTATCTAGCTCTTGAGTTCCTCTTCATTCGGTGCTGTTGCTGCGAGCTCTCGTCTAATCTTATCAGCAGCGGCAAGTTCGTCACAATAGCCTTTGAGAAGCCCATCACAGTAACCAGCTAACCCTTTGAAAATCTCCATACCGTCGGCTAGCTGAGCGTTTATTTGAGGTAGCTCAACGCCAGCACGATCAAGTTCTGCTGTTTTATCCCGGAGACTCATAGCAAGATTACCCATGTCCTCTTGTGCTCGGAGAAGCTCCCCACGCAAGTGAGCAACACGAGATTCTGCTTCGGATAAGCTCTTCTGGAGAACCTCTTGTTGCTGCGCTTTCAATGCCCTAGCCTTAGAGAGAGCTTGATCCACTTCTGGTCCTATGTCTTCATGTTGTAGCATGGAAAGGAATTCCAGTTCATATTCCAGAATGATGATGCCCTCGTGACAGTTATCGGTCCATAATGCATTCCCCTCGTTCCTGATCTTGGTGACACATTCCAGCAGATGGGGTTCAAAGACCTTGAAACTCACATCCCCAAGGCTGACGACGTCAATGGTTATTTGCATCCAATGCTCTAGTTGTTCGATAAGCTTCCTCAAAGTTTCCGAGCTTGGGGGTGGAGCAGTTGGATAAGTAAAACAATTCGCATAATCAGTGCGAACGGGACGGTCGACAGCTTCAGAAGACGGCACTTCGGACATACTTGATGCTGGATCCGGGATGGTTAACCCATGCCCAGCTGCCGCTACTTCAGGACCAGAAGGAGTAGTCGGGAGTATGGTCTCCTCTTTCTCCTCAGGAGACGCAACATGTGCTGACTTTATGGCATCCCCCATCAATTTGGCCCCCTTTGAGTTTTTAGCTGCAACAGGCCTCCTCTTGCGGACTCTCTTCTCATACTCACCTTCCTCCTTTGCAGTAAGGGCTCGTTTCCCTGATGATCTCAAAGAGCGAGACTTAGGAAGAGGTGCACTCTCGAAAACTTCTTTAGTGTCCTCTTCTTCAGAAGGCTTAGCAACGGGTAATTCCTTAGGGATCTCTTCGATTCCGGCCGCCTCTCGCTCGCAGGACAAATAATCCTCAATCCCCGGTAATCGAGACCTGCCAGAACCACTCCTCAATTTATAAAGCCCCCGGATTTCATTTATACACGAAGTGTATATATCATATTCTGGGATTAGAGAAGCCTGGTCAAACCAATCGCGGAAATCCGCCACGGTGGAGCAGCTAGGCGGTAAACTAGGCAAAGTGAATTGTGCATGGGTCCCTAGGGCGAGGAAGAAATACCAGGCACGGGCCCCTTCATATAAATTCCCAATATGAACTAATCGCGGGTTAGGGTTGCCAACATAAAGCTGGTCATACCCAAATTGTCGAGCGAAACGCGAAGGAATATAAGGCTCAATTATGCATCTCTCACCTAATCGAAGGACCAGATAGCCCACTCTGATGACAAGAAGCCATTGGAAAGTCCCCATGTTTAAAAGCGAGGACTCTTCAAAAACCACATCACCAAACTTCGGGTTTTCTTCTTCAGCCCCGTCGAAACAAGGGCGGCAGCAAAAAAGATCATAGTTGTTTTCCAGAGATAAGAGTTGTCTAGCCCGGACTATATACACAGTTGTCCACGTGGCCGACTCAAGCCTCTGAATGAAAGGAACGGAAGTTTCATTGTCATGCACGATCCCCGTCATCAACGAGGGACAATGCAGTACAAACCATGCCGCCAAATAAGTATAGGGGATTGGTACGCGGGGTTGGGGAGTCTTCCAAACTTTCCTCCCAGCAACATTCGTCTCCTTGATATCAAGGAGTTCTGAAATCAAGTCCCGTAAACCTCTCTGCAAGCAGCCCGTCATCGCAGGGAGAAGACTTAATGGTTTCCCATAAGCCAGGAGAACGGCAGGATAAACCACATCAACCAAGATTGATTCTGCTGGTCTCGTCGGCACAATGCATCGTTTCAACCAGAGCATTAAGAAACCAGCAAAGAGTGCCATGTCAGAAATGGGAGTAGCGGCTTGATGATGAAAGCTCTCAAACTCACTGCCAGCTTCGAATCCATCTTCTAAATGTTGATTCTTATAAACAGCCTTAGGAGTCTTGATGCGGGCTTTAATACTCCCAACGGAATTTACAGCAAGACAGGTCACCTTAGAGTCTTTCCGACCCAAGTTCTGAAATAAATAATCTGCCCAAGTAGTATGCATAAGGCCACTCTCGCGCGTTCCGGCAACTAGAGCGCAGATATGGAAATGACACATCAATTCCCAAAAAGTGTCATAAATTTCCGGATGAGCAGTCTTTAAGATGGATAGTTCCTCAGTGGTGGGGACAAACTCTTCATATGGCATTTGCCCAAAAGACAGTCCCGATATCGTATGCATCTCGTGGAGAGCAAATCCTAACTCCCCAACAGGTGTGAAGAAAGTGCAGCTATCCGGATTGTACCGCTCCAGCATAGCAAAGAAGCAGGGATAGTTCTGAACAATCCCGCGTCTTGTAGCTTGTACTGATATCGTAAGGCCAGACTGAGCAAGAGGCTCCTTGAGTTCCTCTAAGACAAAATCCACCATCCTAGTCCACCAGCCATCCTCTCCAGAGAACAACCAGCCTGGAGAACGAAAAGCCTGTGCAGGGAATTCCCCGCGAGAAGCAAGAAACTGGCGTATGAACATGTTCGCTGGAAGAGGCGCTTCCCGACTAAGTTCTTTCTTCTCAAATCTACCGGGTCTCAAACCTTTGAGCTGCCCGCCAATTTGAACACGAGAAGATCGACCAGATCCAAACGAGATGTTCTCCTTCTCCTTGATGAGATCAAAGGCCAAGCCCCTACGGCCACCAACACTCAGGAAGTAGGAAAGTGGGTACATTCTCTTCATACTGGGAAGGGAAAATAAACGATCACCGACTCTTCGCAACATCCGGGAGTCCTCTACGCATCCAACTTGTCCATCGGCGGATATATGGTCTCCGAACAAAAATGATGGTTTGACAAACTGTTCCAGACCTGTAGGAGTCTCTAAATCCACATCGGTGATCAGAGCTCTAAGAGTGGAACTCCCAGCAAACCTAATCAAGTGTGTCCGTTCCAAGCTCGGAAAAGTGCACAAAGGAATTTCTCTGCGAAGACCAAAAGCTATCCCTACTTCTGGATCATCAGTGTAGTTGAAATGTCGCTCCGGTAGAAGTGGCACATTGGGAAGAAGCACTGTAAAATCAGAAGCAAGGGTTAGTAGCAGAAATAAATTGCTAATACGAAAGACAAATTCCACGTGTCAAGAGTTAAATACAAGGGACAACCCTTGTAACAACATTTGAACGTAGACATTTGAACGCAGAGATCAAACCCTGCGTTATCAACATTTGAACGCAGAGGTTGAGCCTTGCGTTATAATATTTAAACGCAGAGGTCAAGACCCGCGTTCAAACTTCATATCCGAACATAGGAGTCTTAACTCTATGTTTCCTTAAACGCAGCCTTAAGTTTGCGATTTCTTTTTAACGCAGAGCCCCAACTCTGCGTTCCCAATTTTAATATAGAGACTGGGCTCTATGTTTCTTAAACGCAGAAGTTTAAGTCTGCGTTTCCAATTTATAACACAGAGCCGTAACTCTGCGTTTCTGAGGAGAAAACGAGTCATCTTCCTCGTTGATGAGAACCCATCTAGGGTTTACAAAGATTTGTCGAAACGAGTTGCCATGGCCGTCACCTACCACAGCAACGAGGTCCGTGTGACAGCGACAACAATGCCGAAGCGCTCATCAGAGCAGCGGCATCACCGGTGTTCTCAGCCGGCAACGCCTCCGAAGCAGCCTTAGCGGCCTTCTTAGAGCCCGAGCTCATCCTCCTAGGCGCCATGAGTGCAGCTGATCGGAGAAGACGGAGTTCGTCGGAGAATCGACCGAAATTAAAACGAGAAATCTCGTTCTTGGAACTAAGCAAGGCGAAAGAGTCAAATGACTCTTGATGTGACCTTACAAGGTCTATTTATAACAGCCGTCGGGCTGTTAAATCGGCTCGGGACTCTAAGAAAGAATCCCAACCGAATCTAAAACGTGATTCTTCACGTTAACAGATAAAGTCGGTTAGACTTTAACGCAGAATTCACCTCTGCGTTCAATTTTTTCTTTTAACGCCAAGTTTAGACCTGCGTTGTAATGGTTCTCAACTTTGTGTTTCGAACCTCTAACGCAAGAGTCGCTATTTGCGTTGCGATTGTCCTAAGCAAAGGGTCCACCTTTGTATTGGCAAATCATGATACTTACTTCTTAAGTTCATGACCCCTTTTAACGAGGCATTGTTAAATCTCTGTATTTCCTCAGCAGAATTTAAATCCCCGTCAGGTTAATATTACACCTCAGACGAATGTCATCCCCATAGAGTTTGAATTTAGCTTACATCACCGTAACGATAATTCCTCTATCAAAATCCACTTATCAATTCTCATCAAGAGAGTGATAAGTCTCCAAATCATACAAATCATGATTAATTTACTAACTCTTCTCAATGGAGTAGTAAATATCCAATTTATCGGCTCTACTTCATAGAGTGATAAAATCCTCAAAATCTTGTTCAAATCACAAGTATTGTAGATCATCACTCCGATGATAAATCACTTAGCAAGTTTCCCCGGCGAGACGCTAAGTCCCCTTAGATGGGTTCAAAGCACATCAATATTCTTCTTGTCACGTTAACACTACACCTCTGACAAAAATCCACTTATCGACTCTCTTCAATAGAACGATAAGTCCTAAAAATTGCTTCCATAGCAATATTCTTCTTGTCACGTTAACACTACACCTCTGACAAAAATCCACTTATCGACTCTCTTCAATAGAGCGATAAGTCCTCAAAATTGCTTCTATAGCAATATTATTCTCGTCACGTTAACACTACACCTCTGACAAAAACCCACTTATCGACTCTCTTTAGTAGAGCGATGAGTCTTCAAGTTGCTCTAATCGCAATTGCTCGCATGTCAGGTTAAAATCCCTGACACCTTTAACTCGTTTGAACCAGTTGATTCTTTTGCAAAGGAATAACGAGTGTTCATACCCCCCCCCCATGAGTTAAAGTTCTTCTAGAATTATCTTAGAAGATAATGAAGAGAACTTTAAAGATTGGGTATTTTTCATATAGTTCCATGGTTGCAAGTCAGAACACGGCACATGCAATGAAAAGAAGCAAATCAGAATCACTTTTTTTATTATCACCAAAAATATTGAAGAGTGATACAAAAACCTTGTTCTTATCAAACAAAAAGAACACTACATCATTCAGCCCCTGGATCAGTAAAAGTGAAATACACAAGCCGGGATTTAATAGCAGCTAGCCTTTCTTCATGAGCGGCCTGCACCATCACCTCGGCTTTCTTCCTAAGGACGTTTTCGTCCGACTCGATTGCACTGGCTTGCTTTTGGAGAAGTTCAAGATCCTGTGTCGACGAGCGGTAAGTGGCGTAAGTCTTCACGCTTTCTAGCCTGAGCCTCACCAAGATCTCTTCCTCCCGCGCGAGCTCTGATTCGTGTCGAGCCAATTCCACCTTGAGGCGATCAATTTCTGCACGAGTCGCTTGAATGGCAGCACTAGAATCGTCCACAGCGTGTTGTTTCTGCATGCATAGCCCCTGTAAGGATGCGAGTTCAAGCTCCCTGTCAGTGATGGCTTCTTGAAAAGTCTCGTATTGGCGGGCCGCTTCAGCTTTAAGATTATTAAAGACTAACGCGGCCTGAGCAGCAAGATCAGCTTGATGCAATTCTTCCAAAGCCCTCAGATCTTTCTCCAACCGAGAGACCCCTTCGGAGCAATGCTGGAACAATCGAGCGTCATTCAAATAGTGAATACCGTTCAAAGAGTGCATGAGCATCGGCTTAAAAGAATCGAACGAAGCTCGTCTAGCACTAATCTCCTCGATTGCCAGCTTCATCATGTCTTCCAACGATCGTAGAAGAATTTTTAGAACAGAAGGGACGGCCACTGGACTCAGAGACTTCATCGGAGATGTCGATGGAGAGCTCAAAAGCATAGACCCAGATGCAGGAGAAGTGGGTGATGACCGTGAGGAAGTTGGAGAAGCTATGCTGACGTCCAGTTGCGAGGGACTAGAAGGTAGAACCATGAGTGCCCCAGTTTGGCCTGAGCTTAGCACCATCTCTGTCCCCACAGGTTTGAGAGGAATCGTCAGTGAAGGAGTTTCTTCTGGTAAAGAACCGGTAGTCACTGGCATTGATTCAGAAGGAGGAACGTCCGCTGCTTGCGAGGGGAGCGATGATGACGTACCAGCAGCCTCATGAGTTGGGGAATCTACACAAAAGAGCAATCAGTATAAAATAAAGAAACACCAGAGAAATCAGAATGTATAACTTCTACCGGTAGGGTAAAAAGGAAGATAACCGGACGCCTTATCAGAAGAGGGTGGTGTAGGATTATCCCAGCTAGCGGAATCGTCACCATCACTTTCATCCTCCTCAGCGTCATCATGGTGAGACGAGCTCTCATAGTCTAACGGTTCGTCATCATCTGCAGTCGACAGTCCTGGAGAGCTCGTTGACGTGTCCACTTTAGTCAGCCGGCCAGTCGTGGGACTAGGAATAATAGTCTCCGAATGTGGCAATAGTGCAGAGGAGGCGGGAGACTGACTCTCATTAGGATGTACAAGTTCTTCCGACACCAGCTCGTCTGCAGGCAGCTTAACCCTTTCAGATGAAGACGTTGTAGGTAGTACCCTTGCAGGTGAAGAAGCAGCATCAAGAGTCTGATCTGGAAATGGCGAGATATCGGGATCTGCTGTAGAAGAAGCTCCCATATCCTCAATTGGGAATTCATCTCCACCCTCTGCCTGATCCAAGGGACAATAAGGAGAAAGTTCTTCAACGAATGTAGTACTCTCAGAATGAGGACCTGCGCGATCAGGATGACTTGTAGCAATGGGTTCTTGCTCATCTCCTCTGTCGGCAGATTTAAAAGCATCCCCCATCAACTTCTCGACAGGAGGGTCTATTATTAGCTTTCTGCGAATGCGTTTCTCATATCGAGCTTCTTCGGCTTCGGACAGAGCCCTCTTTCCAGTTGCTTTTGTCCTTGGAGCTTCAGCAGCTGTGGGATTCACTACCGGGGGACTCTCTACTCCTAGTTCCCCTTCCTCTTCCTCAGCTTCATCTTCAAAATCTAAAAACTCGTCGATCCCTTTCAGACGAGACACACGAGCTCCTTTCCGGGATGTATACAGCCTTCTAATTTCACGAAGGCCTGAAGTGTACAGTTTATATTCTGTGATTGTAGAAGCTGTATAATACCAGTTACAGAAAGCCACGGAGAGAAGAGAATTTGGTGTTTTGTGGGGTAATCTGAAGGTAGCCCCGGTGCAACCTGCGGTGGAATAATACCAGGCTCGAGCTCCTTCGTATATGTTGCCCATAACCGAAAGTAGGCTTCTTGGATTGCCAACATACAGTTGGTCGTATCCAAATTGGCGAGCAAATCTATACGGTTGATAGGGCTCAATTATGCATTTATCATTTTGCCTGAGGATGAGATAACCAGGTCTGATATTTAACAGCCAATGGAAAACTCCCCCGTCCAAGCGAGTAAAACCATTAGGACCAGCAGTATCTTGGAATACCTGTCCATACCCTCCACCCTTAAAATCCGGGAAGCAGCGGAAGATGTCGTAGCTGAGGTCTCTCGATAGGATCTGACGGACCTTCACTACGTAAGTGCCTATCCAAGTAGCCTTTTCTAATCTCTGCACGAAAGGAATGAAGCCTTCATCTGTGGAAGACGGAGCACTTATCAGATGTGAACAATGCGAGGCATACCAAGCCATTAAGTAAGTATATGGCAAGGGTACTCTGGGATTTGGGGTCACCAAGCTTTTCTTTCCTTCAGAGTCTATCTCCTTCACTTGGATAAACTCGAGACACAATTCCCTCAAGCCGTGCTGTAGACAACATGTCATGGCCGAAAGTAGATTTATGGGCCTCCCGTGAGCTAAGAGGACAGCCGGATAAGCTACCTCAATCATCACAGCATCTATTGGCCTGGTAGGGACCACACACCTCTTTAGCCACAGCATGAGAAAACCCGCCAATAAAGCCATATCAGAGATTGGAACGGCTGCCTGGTGATGGAAGCTTTCAAATTCAGTTTGTGTGGGGAAATCATCTTCTATTCCCTCGCTAACATAGTGAACGGTGGCGTCATTAATCAAAGCCTGAATGGTCTCAGGGGTGCTTGCCTCTCGACGAGATACGTTGACGGCTTTGTTAGACAAATTCTGGAAAAGATACTCAGCCCAAGATAGCTGTTTGATACCACGTCCACGTGCTCCTGTCAGTTGGCTGCAGATTTGAAAATGACACATCACCTCCCATAGAGTGTCGTATACTTCGGGGTTCGTCTCCTTCAAAATTTTTAGTTCACTTGACCCAGGGACAAACTCTTCATATGGTAAGTCTCCAAAAGGAAGACCTGAGACATCAAACATCTCATGTAGAGAGAACCCTAATTCTCCTTCCAGTGTGAAAAATGTACAAGTCTCTGGATTGTACCGCTCCAGAATGGCGAAGAAGTTATAAGGACTAAGAGCGATACCGAATTGAGTAGCCCTAATAGGGCAACCAAGCCCAGATTGAGTTAACGGTCCCTTTAACTCCGCCAGTACGAATTCTATCATTCGTGCCCACCATCCTGCCTTAGTGGAATGTACCCATCCAGGAGTTCGGAATACTGCGGTTGGAAATTCACCTTTGGCAGTCAAAAATCGTCGCATGAAGGTGTTAGCTGGGCTAGCACTTTCTCCTAAAGGATATCCCCGTGAGAATAAGCAGGGTTCCAAGGCTGACACTTGTCGACTATAACCAGCGGAATGTACACCCTTGTGAATCAGAACCCCCACAGCTACCCCATCTTGCTCTCTCACCAAGTCCCAATTCATGAGGCGGGGAACGGAGGCGCATTGGTAATAAGAGATGGGAAACATCCTGTGCATGTCAGGAAGAAAGAAGCGACGATCTTCGATTTGCCGAAGCCATTTGTAGTGTCCGCCGTGCACGATCTCTTTTGAGATAGTGACACGATCCCCAAATAAAAAATCCGGCTTGACAAGCTTCTTGTGGGACCCAGTCTCAAATTTAGCGTCTGTAACTAATACCCTAAGTATATCTGTACTTGGATCGGAGATCAAGGTGACACGATCCTTGTTAGAATCTTGAAATATCGGGAGTTCTTGACGCAGATTGAATTGCATGTTAAAATCCACGCCCCCTTCACGCCCAAAGTGGTGACGAGGATTGAGAGGTTTGTGGGTATAAGGCACTGCAAAACAAAGAAATATTCAGTCAGTCAAATGAAAGGAAGAAAACTATCAAACGCACGATTCAGATCTAGCGTTTAATTTTCATCAACGCAGAGGTCAACCCTGCGTTACTCTTTCAAACGCACAGTTCAAACCGG
>BQKN01066072.1:1816063-1826868 GCA_022839385.1 Asparagus kiusianus
CTCTGAGTTCTGAAACTCATTTAAGAGTTCGTGATTAACTTGCAATATAAGTTAATCATATCAAACCAGTTATTCGGTTCTCAACAACTCTCTTTAGAGTTCTCAACTCGTTTCGAGTTCTTTACACTCATCGAGAGTTATTAACCGAATTCATCACACAAGTCAATTGTTCCAGTGAGATAGTACGGTCGGATCGTCAACGGAGAGCAAGTTCGACGCGATCGATCGAAGGAAGCATTCCATCGCTACCAAGAAGAACCCAGAATTAAACAAAGGGGAGAATCAAATTCATTCTCCTCTCTTTTGTAATCGGAATCCAAATTGTAATTGATTTTGAGAGAATACAAGTCAAATTTTCTTTCATTGTCTTTTTACTGCAAATTTCCAACAAACAGCCGACTCCCACAGTCACCTCTTGACCTTAGGGGAAAGGTAAGACCTAGTCGACTCTCTCGAGCCTAGGCACTCAACTTCAAGGTCAACTCCTATACCACCTCTCAATCAATAAAAATAATAATAATTCGAGAGTTTGAAACAATCAAAACGAATTTATTTCTTCATTAAACTTCTTATTTATGAAGTCAAAAGTATCGATTACAAGTACTAAAAAAAGAGAGGAGAAACATAACTAGTTCTCATTTTTCTTGATCTACGAGGGCCTCTGGAGGTAGAACGGCCGCATCGACAGATGCCGGAGCCTCTTGGTCTAGAGCGCCAGCGTCAGCGGAAGGCTCAGGCATCAAAGGGGCTTTAGTCCCCCCTTTCGTCAGCGGGATGACAACTGTCGGTTCCTCACCCGCGCCCTTTGAAGACTCGCCTTCATCACCCAATAGCAATCTCCCTTCTCTCGCCTCAAAATCCCTAAGAAGATCGAGACAGCAAGAGACTTGCAAGGGATAAAAGCTCCCAGAAGAAGGATGTGAGCTAGAGGGTACTAAACCGGCGGAGTAATCAACCTCGGCTTTGCATGCCAAGGCTACCTCAAGTTTTCCAATGGGACTATGGCGCCAGTCTTCAACTACCTTCGCCCTATGCTGCGTCGATTGCTCTTCCTCGAGATCCCGCCTCAGCTGCTAGATTGAAAGGTGACTCGATTGAACAATTTCCTCAGCAGCTACTCTAAGGGCCCTCTCAGAATCAACTCCTCGACCAGAGTAGTCAGCTTCTTATCCCGATCAATTACATCTCGTTGAAGAAGGTTGATCTCCCTCCTTTGACGAGCTACTTCACCTCTCAATTCCATTATTATGGATGCTTGCTTACATCCCTCAGCCCGAAGTCCCTCCAAAACTCATTCTCTGGCATCCACTTCCCTGCGCCAACAAGCTTCGGCACCCTTCGCCTCGACCTCGAGAGCAATGGCCTTCTTTTCGGCCTCTTCCCTGGCCTCTTCTCCATCGCAAGCTCAAACTCCCAATCCTTCAGAGCATCGTGCATGTGGGCGAACCGCTCATATAGCTCGTTTTCCAATAGAGCCACTCGGAGAAAATAACTACAAAGAGCTTGATGAAGGCCAAGATCAGGTATTCTCCTGAGAAGCTTCTCGTCCTCTGGGAGACAGAGCTGACTGATAGCCTTTGCCTAGATTCGACAAGATCCAATGACGGACCACTTAGCATCAGGATGGTGTTCAGCTTCAAAGCGCAACTCTGGCTGGGGCTCCTTGGCATACTTGGTAGCAGATGAAGGACGCCTAATAATGCAGGACCTTAGCTGGTCCCATTCTGCCTCGTCCACATCAGAAAGGCCATGAGGAAAAGTGTACTTCCTATCGGTAGCCAGTGATCCTGACTCTGCTTGAGCCGGCTCCTTCCCCCGTTGAGTCGAGCCCTGCGGATGTTCAAATTCCTCAACTCTCTGCCCTAGGAGGGGCTCAACCGACCCTCTTAGGGTCGACCCCCCTTGTAAACTATCCAGAGGAACGATAACCTTATGCGTCCCTTCATTTGTCGGTTGAGATACCCCTTCGGCCTCCCTTCTTCTCCTTCTAGGAACAAGAGAGAGTGCCCTCTCCTTGGTGACTGACAATGCCTCTGAGGGAGGGACATTTGAGCAGAGGCGCTTGCCTGGCTTGGCAGAATATTCCTCCAGAGGATCGGCTAACCTGGCTTGGGGCATTGTAGTTGCTTCCACCGACCCAGTGATAAGGGTAATGGCTCTATCTGTGTCAGGAACAGTTGCCGACATGACTGACACCCCGGTCATTCGCAGAACGGACCTATCCAGCAGAACCTCAAAGCAACGAGAGCCTACAAATTTCTTGATCAACTCAAGATCGGTCTTTTCTTCCTTGGATAACGCCCTCTTGACGAGTGCATCCCTCCGGATCTCGGTCCAATCGGAATAACCCATCTCCAAATCATCCCCGGTCACCCATACAAACTTCTCCTTCCACTCCTTGTGGGAATCTGGGAGGTCTACGATCAACTTGAATGATCCCGACATCTAAAAGTAATAGTGGGGATCCTTCTGACTTGCCTTTACAACCACAAAATAAGCAAAGAGCTTCATTGTGGGTTTGATGGCCAACTAACTACATATAACCATGAAAGTCACGTTAATGGCTATGACATTCGATTTTATTTGTGTTGGCGAAACCCCCAAATCCTCGAATAAATGCTTCAAGAAGGGAGGCAAGGGGTAATCTCAAGCCGCACTCCAAATGGTTTAGATATAGGGGATGACGCCCGACCCATGGTCATAAATGGCCTACGTTCCCTTCGGGATGGACAACTTATACCCCTTGGGAATGTCAAACTTTGTAGACATTGTCTTCAGTTGGGCCAAGGTCACCTTCGAGTGAATGATCTCCAAGAATTCCCCACGAGCACCTACCTCCGAATACATGGAGAAGCAAGGGAGAAATCCACAAGAAAGATAAAATTAGAAGAAGGTTAGGAGAGAAGAACAGTTTGATTAGATGGAAATTTCAAACGGTAACATATAGTCTTTTACTTTACAACTGTCAATACATCCCAGCCATTAGGCGCTATTTCATCCCACGGCTAAGACCTAGCCTCGGAATTTGAAATACCGCCGAATGACGTTTCGCCTCCATTCCTCGAGGAGACCACGGTCTGACAAGAGAACAACCTAGACAGCCTTAGTGATGTTTGATGATGTCAAAATCAGTTCTACTCTGTCTTTGCTCATTTATTTTTTCCTTGCATCCGGCCACAGTCGCATCCAAGCGGAAGGGGCTGACTGTTATAAGGTGTTCCCTGTTTCTTACAAATATGCTATCCCGAGGCCGAGACTCAGTCGAGCCGGCTTCATTTCCTAAAGACGACTCGAAAGGCGGACTCAGTCGAGCAAAAGATTGCTACTCAGCAATCAGCCAAAACTTTCCCCCAGGGCGACTCAGAACATTACTTCTCAGTATTATTTTACTATTTATGTTCATCATTATGACTCCACGTCACCCGTCGACAAGCCTCGACGGCTGTAGAGTCCCCATACCACATAAGTGACCCCACGTCACTTGCCGATAAGCCTCAACGGCTGCAAAGTCCCCATACCACAGAAGTGACCCCCGTCACTCGCCGACAAGCCTCAACGGCTGCAGGATCCCCATACCACAGAAGTGACCCACGTCACTCGCTCACATGCCTCGACGGCTGCTGATTCCCTATGTCACTGAAGTGACCTCCCATCACTCACCAATCGACACGTATAGGGCATAGGGTGACTTAACCTCCAACTCACCCATCGCCCTCATCAAAGACCGCATTCTCGCTAGATGTCGGGTCGGCCCTTGGCGTCCTCTATAAATACATACGCTATTCGTCATGAAAAAAGATTGGATTCTTCTTACTACCTAAAAACTTTCTATACACAATTTAGAAGAACACGCTGTTCTTCCTTCACCTCACCTAAGTCTACCAGCTGACTTGACCGTCGGAGGTACCACAAGGGAAACAAGCCTCGTACTCCCATGATTCTTGTGTGTGTAGGTGATCCGCCCACCCCGAGCTTTGAGAACCAGGCATAAAGTCGAAGAAGGAAAGCGGCCCCCTCTCGACAGTTCAATCTCTTGACGATCCAGCAACTCTGCGATTTTAACTGACTGTGTGATATCAAACATCAACAGGTATAACTTGTTGTTAATACCTCTAATATGCATGTCATGTTTGAAAACTTGTCATTATAAGATGGTATATGATTAGAAAATAACATCAAAGTCTGTAACGCTCTTTTGCTTGTCCGACATTATTTTATCAAAACGTATCATCAAAGTTTTGAAACTCTAACGAAACCCTTAACTTTTATAAGAAAACCCTTAAAGTTAACATTGTTAGTTTATAAGTCATCAAATGACCAAAATGTTCCTTATAAATTTTTTCAAAAAGGCCCATTAATATTTAGGTTTTATCACTTAAATTACAACTTTGAAAACTATGAACTTTCACCCTTAAAAATCTAATATTGCAAATAATCCTCTTTAAAATCTAAAAGTAATAAAATACCCCTTCAAAATCTGAAGATTTTTACTTTTCAGGGGTCTGTAATTTTTAGGTTTTTCAAGGAGCTATTTATAATTTTTGAATTAAAAAATGTCTCTTTGCTATTTTTGAATTTTTAGGATGTCTTTGTAATTTTCAAGTTTTTAGGGGATATTTGTAAATTTTGAATTTTAAGTGGTAGTTTATAATTTATGGTTTTCAGGGTTATTTCCAATGTAGGACTTTTACGGTTATTTATAATATATAGATTTTCAGAGGGTTATTTATTTTCTTTAGGGCTACTTATAATATATATATTTTTAAGGGTTATTTGTAATTTTTTAATCTCCATGGGATTGTTCGCAATTTTTGTAATTTTTCAAATGTTTAATTGGTTAACTGTAAGTTTTAGATTTTTCGAAGGATCATTTGCAATTTTCAAGTTTTAAGGGCCTTCAAAAATTTTCAATTGGCTAATTGCATATTTTAGTTGGTTGTCTGTGATTTTCAGATTTTTAGGCGCCTCTTTCTTTTTTTTCCTTTTGAGATTATTTTTTAATTTTCAATAAAGCTAAAATTATATAGTTTTTAAATTTGACTGTAGGGCATTGTTTAGTACATGGAAATGAGCGAAAATGAAATATTAATTCTCACTTTTCATTCCTTCCTTTTAGACACAACATCTTTTTTGAAGTTGAAATGCTTATTCCCACTTCTCATCAATTCCTACTTTATATGAGAATATTTTTTAAAGTTGAAATGCTCATTCCCACTTCTCATCGATTCTTATTTTACATGGGAATGAGCATTCTTAATGAAATAATAGGGAATGAGCATTTCCACTTATGCGAGAATCAATAAAATATAAAATTTTAAAATACATCCATTCTTACTTCATTTTGTAAATTGCACCCAAACATGAGAATGGAAATGAATATTCCATTCTCATCACTACTACAGATTTAGGCTTAGGAAACGGCACTTAGATAGCGCTTTTTAAAAGCGCTATCCAAGCGGCTGCTTGAATAACGCTTATTTGCATATTGAAATTAAAAAAATTAAAAATTAAAAGAAAAATTACAGCAATAGCGCTTGTTAGTTAAGCGCTATACCAGTTGAAGCTTGTTTAGCGCTTCAATAAAACGCCATTTGATAAGTGTTACATGAGTTACTTGGATAGCGCTTCTAAAGCGCTATAGGACGATAGCGCTTCTAAAGCGCTATGTGAGTTGATTCTGGGTTCACTTCAATAGCGCTTCTACAGCGCTATGTTGTTATTCTCTTAAATAGCGCTTAATAAGCGCTATTACAGTTTCAAAATTAAAATTTAATTAATAAAACTATTATTATTACTCCTAATAAGTTCAGGAAACCGCGCGCGCTTCATCTAATATTTCACAAAATCGCGCGCTTATCAAAAATCCACAAAACCGCTGGTATTTCGCCGCTCGTTCTCAAAATCCACAAACCCACAGAATCGCTGAACAACTCCACAAAATCGCCTCTTGTTCTCAAAATCCACAAACCCACAAAATCGCTGAACAACTCCACAAAATCGCCGATCGTTCTCAAACCCAAAACCGCCGCAAAATCGCTGAACAACGTTCGCCTATCTTTCGCCGGTCTTTCGCCGGTATTTCGCCGGTCTTTCGCCGGTACTTCGCCGGTCTTTCGCCGGTATTTCGCCTGTCTTTCTTCGGTATTTCGCCTGTCTTTTGCCGCCTCCTAATAATTTTATCAAAATCCCTAATTTTTGAACCCCTAATTTTTCATAATCAATACTAAACTAAATTCTAAAGACAGAGATTTGTGTTTACAGGTGCGATTAGTGTTTCCAGGTGCGTTTTCATAATCAATTCTAAACTAAATACTGAAAATAGATGAAGGGTTGGAATTGATTTCAATTTTTGGGCACAATATTATTTTTTAATTTTGATTTGCTTGGTCAATTACTGAAATTGATTTCGACTTTAGGGTGCTCATTTTTTTGTGCATTTTTATTCACTCTCTGGAATTCAAATTCGATTTTATGAAATTCATTATATTTTCATCATCTTTAGAGCTGGCAAAATAGGGATTTCGGATGTGATAATTGCTTTCTAATTTTAGGTTAAATTGCTTTCTGATTTTCGTTCTTACTTTAGGTTTAATTTCTTTAGTTCCAACTTGGGATTATCTGTTCTGATTTTGTGGTATTTAATTGAGTTTGTGTACTTTAGATTTTGATTTTAGGTTTAATACTTGTGTACTAAAAGAAGCCTAGAAGAGCATGAAACTGGTTTGTGACTTACTGAATTTATGTCACTGGTTTTGAATTAGGGTTGGGAATCCATTATTCGAGCTGCTGAAGTCGTGCAGAATTCTGCCAATTCTGCAATTCTGCCAATTCTGGAAGTTATCAGCCATAACTTAGAGAATTTATCTCCTTAATTCTGAGGTAAACACAATGCTCACAGACAAGAAAATCTTTTCTAATTCATTACACATTGGACTGACATACTTTTTTGAGATAGAGTGAAAACTGGTTTACCTCCAAATTGAAGAAACGTAAGCTCACAATAAGTTAAATTACAGGATTGAAGAAGGGGGGTTTAAAAAAAAAGGAGGTTTGATGGGTTGAGTTTTTGTCTGTGTAGATTTGTAGAATCTGTTTTTGTAGAATCTGTTGTATTAGTAGTGCTGATTCCAAATTAATAATTTAAATTCCTTCATTTCATTGGAACAAATCCACCTTGCATGTAAATAATAATCCTAGTATGGTTATATTATATATATATGTATATGTATGTAAATAACAATCCTAGTATGGTTTTGTTTGAGCGTTAAATGTAGTAAGTTTGAAAATCCTTGTAGCAGTACTTATCTAAAATTTTCACAGCTTTCTCGTAAACGTAGTTATTCTTCACAATAACAGATGGTTTACCTCTCTCTCTTTTGATCTTGTAGTATTGTTTTCGATGGATCGAGACTGGGTAAATGCAGATCGATTATCTGAAGAGTATAAGAAAGGGGTAGAAGAGTTTTGTGCTCATGCAACTAAGAATGCCAAAAATTCGATGTTCATTAATTGTCCGTGTAGAAAATGTCTAAATGTCAAAGAGGTTAGGGGTCAAATGGAGTTGCGTGAGCATTTAATGTTTCACGGTATTGACAGAACATATAAGGTTTGGACATATCATGGTGAGAGCAAAGGTAAATGTAGCTCAAGTGGCAAAGGTAAATATAGTTCATCAACTCAACTAGGCTCGCAATTTGAGTTTTCAAATATAATGAACACAAGTAGTATGGGAGCTGGTGATGATAAATCTAGTGGGATGAATAATTTCACAAGTGTTGTCAATGAAGAGTTGCGGGATCATCCTGATATGTCTGATGACTTAAGGGGGGATGCTGGGCTACCATTGTGGCCGGGTTGTACCAAAGCTTCAAAGTTGTCGGCTGTTTTGATCTTGTACAACTTAAAAGCTAGTCACCAAGTTTCTGATGTGTTCTTCACAGAGATGTTAGAAGCCGTAAGTGGACTCTTGCCAGATGGGAATGTGCTCCCTCGTAGAGCATATGATGCTAAGCAATTGCTCAAATCTATCGGGTTAACACATGAAAAGATCCATGCTTGTCCGGATGATTGTATTTTATTTAGGAAAGAGTATGCAGAATTGAGTGAATGTCCCAAGTGTAGTAAGAAGCGATATAAGAAAAACAACTCCCCAGCCAAAGTTATGTGGTACTTTCCTATAATTCCTAGATTTAGGAGGTTGTATAGTAGCACAGAAGATGCTCAATACTTGACATGGCATGATGATGAAAGAATTAAAGATGGAATGTTAAGACACCCAGCTGATTCACCCCAGTGGAAGACATTTGATAATAAATATCCAGAATTTGGTAAGGAATCAAGAAACTTGCGCTTAGTACTTTCAACAGATGGAATGAATCCTCATGGTCTTCAAAGTACTTCCCATAGTACATGGCCCGTGATTTTGATGATCTATAACCTGGCCCCTTGGTTATGCATGAAGCGCAAGTATATGATGCTGTCTATTTTGATATCAGGACCTCGGCAACCTGGTAACGACATTGATGTATATTTGGCTCCTTTAATCGAGGACTTAAAGTTGTTGTGGGAAGAGGGTGTTGATGTATACGATGCGTACAGAAAGGATAATTTCAGATTGAAGGCTATGTTATTTGGAACAATCAATGATTTCCCAGCTTATGGCAACCTTTCTGGATATAGTGTGAAAGGGTGTTGTGCGTGTCCATGGTGTACCAATGACACTGATCATCTTCGATTGCGTCATTGTAAGAAGTCGGTTTACATGGGGCATAGACGGTGGTTGGATCCAAGTCATCCATACAGATCTATGTGTGAGGCATTCAATGGTGAAGTTGAAGATCGGTCTCCACCTCCTACATTGTCAGGTCTTGATGTGCTAAAAGAAGTGGAGAACCTTAAGACACAGTTTGGTAAAAAGTTTTTAAAGTCTATTCCCACTAGAGGTTTTAAGAAAGAATCAATCTTTTTTCAATTAGTTTACTGGAAGGACTTGTTTGTTAGGCATTTTATTGATCTCATGCACAATGAGAAAAACGTTGCTGCTAGTGTGATAAATACTTTGCTAGGTGACACTTTAAAATCTAAAGATGGACTCAATACACGAAAGGACATGGTTGCTATGAATATAAGAGAAGAACTTGCACCTGTATCAAAGGAGGGGAAAGCACCATACTTACCTCCTGCCGCTCATACTTTGTCGAAGGAAGAGAAGATTGTGTTACTCAATACACTCCGCTCCGTGAAGGTTCCAGAGGGGTACTCGTCCAACATACAAAGTCTTGTAACTTCAGATGGGTTGAAACTGATGAATTTAAAATCTCATGATTATCATGTCATCATTGAGAATCTGCTCCTGATTGCAATTCGTGCTATTCTGCCAGAAAATGTACGTAACACTATCACAAAGTTATGTTGGTTTTTCAAAGCCATGAGTAGCAAGGTGATAGATCCAAGAAGTTTGTCAAGTTTACAAAAGGTGATTATACAAACACTTTGTGAGCTTGAGATGTATTTCCCACCATCTTTCTTTGACATCATGATTCATTTGACTGTACACTTGGTTTACGAGACGAGGATGTGTGGTCCTGCTCGTATGAGATGGATGTATGGCATGGAGCGATATATGAAAGTGTTGAAAGGTTATGTGAGGAACAGGTACCGACCAGAAGCTTGCATCGCTGAAACATATCTAGTTGAAGAAGCAATTGAATACTGGTCTGAATATATCCCAAATGTCGAAGCTATTGGACTTCCACATACTCGTCACACTGATAGGATTGACGGTGAAGGTGTAACAGGTGGTCAACCGATGTTGATCAACCTCGACCAATGGCGACGGGTGCACTTGTGTGTTCTACATAACACAGTTGATGTTGTTCCTTATGTTGAGTTGCACAAGCAGGGTCTCGCAAAAGATCATCCTGATAAAGACTCTAATTGGATTGAAGTGGAGCACAACTCTACCTTCATTGATTGGTTATCTGGTCATATTCATGGTAAGATCTCAACGAACAGTGATTTAGTATCATAAAGGGTCAAGTTTTTGTCAAGAGGACCGGATATGCATGTGTACTCTTACAAATGTTATCTCATCAATGGATACACATTTTACACTAGAGAACACGAAGAGGGGAGTACTATGCAGAATAGCGGGGTTTCTCTCAATGCCAGCGCACTAAACCAGACAAATATGACATACTTTGGACAAATCATCAATATTTGGGAAATTGACTATGTCGGATTCCGAGTTCCTGTGTTTGACTGTAGTTGGGTTAGAATTCCTGATGGGGTACATGTTGAAAGTTCTGGATTCATACGGGTCGATTTGAAAAAGGTTGGGTACAAAGACGATTCATTCATTATGGCAGCGCAAGCTAAGCAAGTGTTTTATGTTAGTGACCCAATTGATAAGAAGTGGTCAATCGTTATCTTGTCAAACAAGTTCAATAATAGTTATCAAGTTAGTGACCATGTTGATGAGGACATTGACACAATTAATGATCCTTTTGGGAACGTATATGATTGCTCGAGCACTTACGATTATGATATTGATCAACGCTTATATTCAAGACATGATCATGATGAGGGTGAATATGTAAATCCAGATTTAGTGAATGTATATGGTCATGAACGATCAAAGTCAACTACCAAACGAAAGAGGATAGCTAAAGCCAAGAAGAAATGTATGTGTTTTTACTTTTATATAGGAGTATTTGTTATTTATATGTAATCCCACTGTACTTGTATGTAGGTTTTCACTGAAAGTACCCTAATGCCGCTAGGAAGGAACCCTAGAGGGGGGGTGA
>BQKN01066072.1:1841868-1859426 GCA_022839385.1 Asparagus kiusianus
GATGTCAAGTTGAAGATGTCAAGTTGAAGGACAACATTTAGGATATTAGTTATGATTGTGCTACTAACTAATTTTTGTATTTCCACTTTAACAGTTATATATAATGTTTTGACTGAATGATTTGCAATATATATATTTTGTATGAATGGATATTATTTTTGTCCTTTTGTTAGATTGTTATTGATGGATAGAAAATCGTTATTTATGTAAGTATTTAAATATTTAGACCTAGAAAATTAGGTATCAAAAATTTAAAGAAAATAATTAAAAAAACAGATGCAAAAAACTCAGTTAGCGCTTCTTTAAACGCTATAGGAGTATTTTTTTTGGAACTGCATAGCGCTTTTCAAAGCGCTATTGTAGTTCAAACAGCTAACTTCAATAGCGCTTATTTTAGCGCTATCATAGCTTTTTTTTGAACTACAATAGCGCTTATTTATGCGCTATAGAAGCAAAACGAAATTTTTTTTAATGCTTGGATAGCGCTTTTATAAGCGCTATCGTATAAAGCGCTATTGTAGTCGAGCCTTTGGATAGCGCTTTTTAAGCGCTATTGTAGCTACCATAGCGGTAGCTTGGATAGCGCTTAAAAGCGCTATGCAAGCCTAAATTTAAGCGCTATTCAAGCGAAAATCTGTACTAGTGCATAATAATTCCATTTTATTTCCTATTACATTCTATTCTCATTTAACTCGATTGTCATGTACCAAACTAGGCGTAGATGAATTAGGGGGAAGAACCCTGTGTAATTTTAAATTAAGGCACTAGATGTTCTTTTGAGATCTAATCCCAAGTGAAAAATAGTTCCATCTAATTCTCTCCAACATTACCAAAAAAATCACTATTTTTTTTTAAACATGACCTTATAGGTTTATATCTCATAATAGTACTCAATTCAAACATGACCTTATTATTAAATCTATTAGAATATACCAGGAAGAGATTGAGCTTCACCAAAACTATTCAACTTATTTGTTTAATGGGTATAAACCTATACCCAACAGGTTTATTCCCATTAAGAAACTATTTCTTCTCAATTCTTTTTGTTACTAAAAATGTCAGTAGTTGCCTTTTCCCAAAATCATGAAAAGCCTCCTCCTCGGCTAATCGCTAAGGATTGGCCGGTGAACCAGCCCGCCTGGTTAAATCGTCGGACCGGTTCAGACATAGCCTATGCCGACCCTTAGTGGGTCGGCCCTACTCCTCCAACCCCGGGTGTGAGGCTGAAGGCCGACCCACGGTAGGCCATCGGATCTTGCCATAATCTTCAACCAACATCGGCTTTTTTGTACTATTGCATGACACGATCTTTTATCTAGATTAAAAGATATTTTTTATTAACATCGCACGCGAAGCCACTACAATTTTTATCACTCGTGGCTTGTGGAATTCTTTTTGTCATCAGTCACTTGCAAAGCTGTCTTTTTGTTTCACTCAGTGTTATTCTACTACTTTTACGCTGATCATTGATATGATCGGATTTATTTGACTTTTATGTTGATAATGACAGGGATACCACAAGAGGTAAATTGTTCAATTTTTTCGGACTAGCTATCACTAAATATTGATATGACCGAGATACTATGAAGGAAAAAATATTCAACTCTGTCTAGGACAAGCTATGTTTTGTTAATAACTATGCTTCAACTTATGAAGGGGGGAGGGGGTGGTATGAGAAGATTCAAAAGATTTATTATCTTTATTAAAATATCTCATATTATTTGTTGTGTTTCATAAAGATGTTTAGATTCAATGTATTAGTTAAATGTAACATCTCTTTATCTAGAATTTCCTTATTGTAGGTTTCCTTTCTTTAATTAGAGTTTTCCTTTCATGAAAATTCTTAAGTGTGTAACTATAGAATATTTTTTAATTATAATCAATGTGAATATAGGTTTTTTTTCTCTTTCTTTTATTTCAATAATTCAACGAAAAAAATTGCTATAGAAATTAAGAAAGTCTAGGGGCAGTCGCTTAAAAGCGACAATCCACAGGCACCCGTCATCTTATTGGCCATTTAATGTCAGGAGCTGGAATTGAAGATCATCAGTCAAGTGGGTCAAGAGCGGCAGGGGATGAGAATCTAGAAGCTGAAGATGGGAACCTAAGAGTTGCAGTTGGAGATTGGGAAGCTTCTGGACTGATATGCAAGAATTTGGACTGATACACAAAGATTGTGGACTATTATGCAAGACTTTCAAAGTTCCAGGACTTGTAATAAATGCAAGTGGTGATTGTCTGCTGTTTTTCATTGTTTGCTGCCTTTTCTGTTGTTTGCTGTTTTTTCTGTTATTACAGCTATGCACAAGCATAGTTGGTGCACGAGAGCAAACCTTTGAATTGAAATTGTATAAATTGGAAGATGTAAAGATGGAAAAGAACACAAGTGGAATAATAACAAGTTTCCTTCTTCCAGTTATAACTATCTCTCTTTTCTTTCTCTCTCAATTCTTTCTAACTTTTTCTCTTAGATCTATCTTCAATCTTTATCAAATTCTTCTCAAACTTCATCAAAAATTCAGCAATGGCCAGGGATGGACTCAGGAAGATAAATCGAGGCTCGCAGTCCTCACAATTGGTATCGGAGTAACAAGAAGTTGAGGCTAGTATTGGGGAATTCTTGGGAGATCAAGAAATAGTTTCTGTTGATGAAGTTACTCCATATGAGAGGTTTGCTCGATTAGAGGATGCAGTTGCTCAAAATAGCTCCTTCACTCGACAACAGGATTCTTGGAATCAACAAATTTCTATACAATTGGGTAATCTCTCTTCTAAATTGGAGTTCTTGGTTTAGGAGTTTTAGAGTTCCAGGAACCCTGATCATGGAATTCTAAGCTCTGGTCCAAGGGAAGATCGCAGAATTCTAAATTTAGGATCAAATCGGGAAAGGGAAATATCAAGATCAGGAGCTAAAGAACCAAGCAATAATGATTACCACCATCAAATTCGAAGGAATGCTGACTTTAATGGAGAATCTTAGCATGTTCTTAGTCTTGGTAACCACTCAACTCAAAGAAATTCTTTCTTTGGCAACCAAAAACTTGTTCAACCGAAGTCTTTACGTTTGGATTTTCCTTCGTTCTCTGGATCTAAGAATGTAATTGATTGGTTAGAACAAACTGAGCAAATCTTTAATTATTATGACATCAAAAATGATGAATGGGTCAAGATTTTTTCATTCCATTTGAGGGATGAAGTCTTATAATGGTATAGATAGCTTACGAGAAATATTGAAGATTATCATTACTAGGCTATCTTTAGAGAGGAGTTAATTACTAGGTTAGGTCCTAGTAAGCTCTTAAGGCCCTACGATGCTTTTTCTTCTATGAAACAAACTTTTACCATTAGGGAGTATTTGTACAGATTTGAACAAGCCTTAGGATTGCTAGATGATTAACCCTCTAGAAGACACATTCTTGAAAGATTCATAGGAGGACTCAAAGATGAACTGAGGTATGAAGTTGCAGCTGCCAGACAAACCACATTAAGGGAAGCTGTGTCTCTACCAAAACTGTTTGAAGATAAGCAACAAAATGAAAGAAAATCCAAAGGGAAGTGGAGTTTTTTCAATTCAGGAGGACCTTTAGTAAATCAATCCAACAATCCTCCTGTGAAAGAGAACCTCAAACCTTCTCCTCATTTTAAAAAACTTACCCCTGGAGATATACAGAAAAGAAGGAGCCAAAACTTATGTTTTACTTATGATGAGAAATGACATAATGGACATCAATGCATGGGGAAACAATTGTTTGTCCTGGAAGGAATCATGGAAGGTGAAATGGAAAAAAAAATGAGGTTGACTCTAAGGAGGAAGGGGAAGATCATGGGGGCAATTGAGCTAGCTAAAAGTTTGGTGAAGGAGCTCTATCAATATCAGTTCAAGCCGTTAGTGGAATCACTGCTTCCCATACAATTAGGATGGTGGGTTACTATAAAAATCAAGCTATTAGCATACTAATAGACTCTGGGTCAACTCATAATTTCATCAATGCAAAATTAGTTAAGAAGCTGAGAATAACAATGTCAGAATCTAATAGTTTTGATGTATTAGTGGCCAGTGGTGAACTAATTAAAGGAGGAGGAGTATGCCAAGAAGTACCCTTAGATTGCCAAGGGGTGAAAATTCAAGTTAACTTGTTATTCATGCCCATGGGGGGTAGTCAGGTTGTATTGGGAGCTGATTGGATGAGAACCTTGGAAGATATAACTTTGAATTTTAATAAACTTCAGGTTACATTCATGAGTGGTGGAGTCAAAAATACATTACAAGGGATACTTCCAGGTGAACTATAGTTGGTTAATGGGAAGACAATTGCCAAATCAGTCAGAGAACAGGAACATAGATTTTTAATTCAACTATGCAGTGTAGGTTTACAAGAGTGCACCACAGGGAATACAATTGAAGAAATACCTACAGACATACAAGAACTGATACATGAGTTTGAGGTTGTGTTCCAAGAACTACCTCATCTTCCCCCTAGCAGGGATGTAGACCACAAAATTCCTTTAGAAGAGGGAACAAAACCAATCTGTATCAGACCCTATAGACATGCACATTTTTTGAAGGATGAAATTGAAATATAGGTGGAGGAGATGCTCAAAAAGGGCATTATCAGGGCCAGCAATAGTCCCTACTCTTCACCAATGGTTATGGTTAAAAAATCTGATGATAGTTGGAGGATGTGTATAGATTACAAGTCCATCAACCAAGCTACAACAAAGACAAATTTCTCATTCCTGTCATAGATATACTGTTAGATGAACTGCATAGGACAAAATTCTTCACCAAGCTTGATTTAAAATCTGGTTATCATCAAATCAGGATGCATGAGCCAAACATTCCTAAGACTGCTTTTAGAACACATGGTGGGCATTTTGAGTTTACAGTAATGTCATTTGGACTTACTAATACCTCTTCTACTTTTCAGGCTCTTATGAATGCTATTTTTAAAGATTTGTTGAGGAAGTCCATCTTGGTTTTCTTTGATGACATATTGGTATATAGCAAAAGGTGGCAGGATCACTTACTCCATCTGAAACAGGTATTCCAGATTATGAGGAAACACCAGCTGGTGGTAAAAATGTCCAAGTGTAGTTTTGGACAAAAACAGGTGGAGTATCTGGGACATGTTGTGTCACAAGAGGGGGTAGGTGTTGACCCTAATAAAATCAAAGCTATCATTGATTGGCCATTGCCAAAAACACTGAAAGCATTGAGGGGTTTTCTGGGCCTAGCAGGATATTATAGAAAACTTATCAAGGGATTTGGAGCAATAGCACAACCCTTGACACAACTTTTGAAGAAGGGGGCTTTCACTTGGCATTCAGGCGCTGAAGAAGCCTTTGAAGCTTTGAAGATTGCTTTAACTAATTCTCCAATTTTGGCCATGCCAAACTTTAACCTGACATTTGTGATAGAGTGTGATGCCTCTGGGTCAGGCATTGGAGCTGTGTTAATGCAAAATGACAGGCCTATAGCTTACTTCAGTTTTGCTCTAAAGGGAAGGAATGTCACTCTATCAACCTATGAGAAAGAGCTTTTGGCACTCATTCTGTCAACAAGGAGATGGCAACAATATGTGTTGGGGAGGAAATTTGTAATTAGGACTGATCATCAAAGTCTCAAGTATTTATTGGAGCAAAGGATTCATACATGTATTAAGAATAAGTGGCTTACAAAGCTACATGGTTATGACTATAGGGTGGAGTATAAACTAGGTAGGTTGAACCGGGCAGCCAATGGATTGTCTAGGATTCATGATGGTGAGGAAGAGGTTCAAGCACAATCCATTGAGATCTCAACACTCACTACTATTACCAGTGATTGGTTAGAGGAGATAAAGCACATGTGTTCCACAAATGATTTCTTTTAGAAGCTTGATGCAAAGCTACAACAAGGCCAATTGGACACTGAAAAATATTACAAGAAAGGAGGAATTTACTACTATAAGGGAAAATTTTTGATTAGTCCTCATGATCAACACATAAAATCCTCCTTATTAAGAGAGCATCATGACAGTCCTACTGCAGGACACTTTGGAATCACTAGTGTTGGCCTCTTTGTTTTGATGATATTTAACAAATAATTTACCACTAATATTGTTTGTCTAGTATTCGTGTTTTCTATTTATTGTAGACAAACAACATTGTTGGAGGTTGGATGGATTGCGCTTCAACGATCAAATCCAATGGAGGTTGGTGGAATTGTGGAGTGAAGCCTACACATTCAAGTTAAAGATTCAAGTTCTAGCTTTATCCGCAAGTGTACCAAGAAGAGCTTATTGAAGATCAAGATCAAGCTTGGGTATGTTTAGTTTAGGTTTTACATTATGTGTGTTAAGTACTCTAAGCTCAATATCATATACACACACATTATATTGGTTTTTATGTGTATATATATAGTTATATATATATACATATTTTCATTTTGTTTTTGTATATATATAGTTATATATATACATATATGTTTTGGTTTAATAGTTTTCAAGTTTTACTATGAAACAATAGAATAAAATTGAAAATATATTTCTTGTTTCATACTTATATGCATATATATGATTTTGTATATATCAATGTTATTTAGTTCAATGAAATCATGTTTTAGTGCATTATATGTGTATTTTTATAAAATACTATATTCATTATTTATAGACTTCATAACAATAGTATACATCTTTCTTCAAGTCTA
Source organism: Asparagus kiusianus (assembly GCA_022839385.1). Classification (NCBI taxonomy): domain Eukaryota; kingdom Viridiplantae; phylum Streptophyta; class Magnoliopsida; order Asparagales; family Asparagaceae; genus Asparagus; species Asparagus kiusianus. Next base: position 1,848,557 of record BQKN01066072.1, read on the forward strand.
TAAAATCATTTTTTATTATTTCAAAACATGGTTAAGCTAAAATGTCAAAACTAGGATGTTCACATTTTTATGTTTTGGACTATTTTGTAAAATGATGATATTTTTCATTTGGGAGGTCTTTTCTAAAAACCAGTTTTTCCAACATGTGTATTATCACGTCTACAATCATTTCCCAAATTTTTATATTTTTTTGAAATTTATTTGATATTTTTAAAAAGGGTTTTAAATTAGAAAAACTATTTTTTAAATTGTTATTTTCATATATCAGTTTACGGTCGACCGCCACGGTCGACCGCGTCTTTGTTTTTAACTTGTGGAGACAATGGTAACTTTCGCGGTAGACCGCCACGGTCGACCGCCAGCTCAAAAATTCCCACGATCGACCGTCAAAGTTTCTGGAATTTTCTGAGCCTCGAAAGTGGCTCGCGATCGACCGCAAGATTTTCACGGTCGACCGTCGTTCACTCCAACGGTCATTTTGTACAGAATCTTATTTTTGATTCTGTTGGTTTTTTTGTCATTTCTGTTGGGCTTTTTGGTTGAGGTTTTGGAAGGCTATAAATACCCTGTTAATCTCAATTCTCAAAAAAAATCCCAAGAAGTTTTTAAACAAGAGTTTAACAAGGGTTTAAGTTTGTTTAGTGTTTGTTTAAAAGAGTTTTGTTTGTGAAGAAGTTTTACACAAGTGGAGGAGATCATCTATATTCCTTGGGCTTCATTTTAATCCATCTCTCCATCTTGTTTTTCAGAGAAGAATTTCTAAACTCAATACTAGATTTGTATTAATTCTTTATTGCTTATCATTTTCATTAAGCTAGTATTTTCAATTGAGTTTAGTTGATTTGATTTCACTCATTGTTTACACACACCCACTTAAGCTTATTGTATTCACATACATTGTATATTTGGGTTGGTGAGAGTTGTAACCATTAAGTGTGAGCTTTCATTGTGTTCTCATCCATATTAGAGAACAATCATTCTTTGTATTGTGCTTATTGTGAGATTCACTTTGTAATACACTTGTATACCGAGAGAAGTATGTGGCGAGAGTCGGGGATCGTCCCAAGAAGAGTGGCATCGGTTGACGAACCTAGGGAGGGGTTGTATCCGAGCGCTTGAGGGAGACACATCTAGTTCAATACTTGAGAGGGTGTAGAGTGGGATTACAAGAGTGTGTTAGTTGTAGAGTTTTCGGTAAACTAGAAAATCGTATTGTGTGGTGTAAACGTTATTCGGGTAAATGTAGAAAACCCGGTTATGATAGTGGATTTCTTCCCGAGAGTGGGGAGCGGAGACGTAGGACAGAAGGTTCGAACTTCGTGATCATATCATATGTTTGAGTTTGCTTTGGCGCACTTCTCTTATGTTTATGTTTTTTGTTGCCATTGTCCATTGCTCATTATTTATATCATCCACTATCTTGTTTATTTTGTTTACATTTGTGTATATCACTTATCCTAGCTCACATATCTTGTTGTATTTTATACTTGCTAGGATAACTTGTTAATTAGTTTTAATTGGCATAAAATTAGATTAGATTAGCTTAAGACCCTAATCACCCCCCTCTAGGGTCTAACAACTAGAACCTTGTAGAGGTCGAGAAGGGCTTTTTACTGGAAGGGAATGAAAAGGGATTTTCAGGGGCATGTTCAAGCTTGTGACATTTGTCAAAGAGCTAAGGGAGAAAACATAGTATTACCAGGGCTCCTACAACTCTACCTATTCCAGATTATATTTAGGAAGACCTATCCATGGATTTCATTACTCATTTACCAAAAAGTAGAGATAAAAGTGCTATTTTGTGGTGCTTGACAAGTTATCCAAGTTTGCAAAACTTTTCTCACTTCCACATTCATACACTGCTCAATTAGTAGCTCAAGTGTTTTTTGAAGGGGTTTTCAAACTACATGGCATACCTAAATCTATTGTCAGTGATAGGGATACCTTGTTTATAAGCTACTTTTGGAGAGAGTTGTTAGACCCTAGAGGGGGTGATTAGGGTCTTATGCTAATCTAATCCCGATTAAATTCCAATTAAAATTAAGTTGATCAATTCATTCTTGCAAGAAAGATATAAGATGGATATGAGCAAGAAAGATAAGAAAAAGCTCAAATGAAATATACGCTAAGCAAACACAAGCACAAGATATGTTTACGAGGTTTGGTCCCCACGACCTACGTCCCCGCTCCTCACCTCGAGGAGATACTCCACTATCATAATCCGGTTTGGAAGCCGGAACTTCTACACACTCGGTTTACAAGCTTACCGAAAACTCTCACACTACACAAACACTATGCAATCACACTTTACACACTAAGTGTAGGAACCTAGCCCGTGTCCTCCTCCTCAAGTACTCGGATGCAACTTTTCCCTAGGTTCGTCAACCAATGCCACTCCTATTGGATTCTACCCCATCTCTCGCCTCACACTTCTCTCAGTGTACAAGTGTATTACAAGTGATACTCACGAATAAAGATTAAATACAATGGTTTGTTCTCAACAATAAATAAGAACACAAATGAAGCTCACACTCACTAAATCACACCCCACAACCCACACTATATAGTATGAAGAAATTAAGCTCAATATGTGTGTGTGTGATAACAGTGAATGAAAATGATTCAACTCAATAAATATAGCTTAAATAAATGAAAATGAAATAGTAAACTATATAAGGAAGAGTTTAGAAAACTTCTCAATAAACAAGAAGAGTGGTAGATGATGATCCTAATAGGAATTGAAAGCCACTTCTTGTTGTAGAAAACTTCTCTTAAAGTAGATTAATGAAAATTAGCTTAACAGCTCTTTAAATGCCTCTTAAACCTTTGTTAAAACTTCTTGTAAAACAAAACTCTTGGTTTTTCTTAGTTACTGAAATAGAAGAGCAATGGGGTATTTATACCCACTCAAGAACTTAGCAAAAATCCCCCAGAGAATCAAATCAGAAACTAGCCGTTGGAATCAAATCATGAGTTCGGCGGTCGATCGTGACGGTCGACCGCGAAGCACAAAAACACCGAGGTTTGAAAAATTGATGCTGGCGGTCGACCGTGGCGGTCGATCGTGAAAGTCTCTGGATGGTTTCACGGTTGACCGTCACGATCGACCGCGAGCACATAAAGCCAAACTCTGAAAATTAACTTCCGACAGTAGACCATGGCAGTCGATCGCAAACCGATACTTGGCATATTGATAGGTTTTTGGCCGATTTTGAAAATACTTTAAAAATATCAAATCAATTCCAAAAATAATAAAACTTTGGGAAAAGTTTCTAACTGATAAAATGAACATATTAGAAAAGAAATTTTGGAAAAATAATTTTCGTTTGCAAAAACACACTGTTTTTGAAAAGTGTTCGTAAAACATGTATTTTACGAATATGAAAATTTTGATATGGCTTATAAACATGTATATATATATATATCATGCATATATTATATGTATATAATAAAGTATGAATGAGCTATAAACATGAAATAAAAGATATTGTAACAACGTTTGATGAAAAATCATTTATATGATAGAAAACGTCAAAAATCGTGTTAAGTGTACATATACTGAGCTTAAATATAAACATACAATATATGTAGGTAAACTACTCTTATACCTAGGTAACTCCACACATATGAACTTGAATCTTTAACGCTTGATTGTCGTGTGTTAAAATACCTGTAAAGAGAAACATAAAAACAAAACTAGAGAATATATTAGCGATAAATTGTTTGACAAATCATCATCAAAACTATAGGGTCAACAATCTCCCCCTTTTTGATGATGGCAAACAATTTATTTATTGATATAAAATATATGCTGATAAACCACATACAATATGAATTAAACATATAGACCATATATATCATGAATCAAACATATAAACCACATTGGATTTTCTCCCCCTTTGACAACATCAAAAAGGGAAAAAATAAATATTGAATAGGAGCAATGCTCCCCCTGCATACAAGCATAGATAATAAACAAATATACAGCTAGAGCTCCCCCTGTCAATTTGCATAGATGATATATAAAGATCATATTCATACATAGGAGCTAAGCAACCATATCCATCCATATACAACCATAAACAATATGTAGACCAAATAAATCACAAATCATCACTTAAACACCAAATACTATATAGTTTTCCACAAACATAATTTGTTCCACAATATTACAAACCATACACAAATTGTTCCACAATAACACATAGTTTTCCACACAAAACATAGAGTCATTTAAAACATAAAACAAAAGCATAATTATCAAGTATTGTTTCACCAAAACATAAACATCACCATAAGCATAGAATCCAACAAACAAGAATCAATCTCCACCATAAGCACAAAATCCAATAAACTCCAATATGCAACAAAGTCAATCACCACCATCATCATCAGAAGCATGGCCAGAGCCAAATCCCGAACCAGAGCCAGATGCAGATCCATCAGTAGAGCCCTCCTCAGAATCAGAACTGGAAGATGGATCCAGAATCCCGAGAGACTGAAGCTGATAAGATAGAAGAGTCCTAACATCCCTCTGAATAGTTGAGACCTGAGTCTCGAGACGATCTAAACGGGTACAAATATCAGAAGTGGAGGAGGTGGAAGCTCTAGACCAAGAAGATGATGGCTTAGCAGGATCAGATAAGGAGGTAGAAAGTTGTATACGGGAGAGAGAGACTTTATCAAAGTATTCTTTTCCTGGATAAACTTTGGGTTCATTTGTGAGAGCAACATCGAAGTGTTGAAGAATGAGGGTGATAAAACTGCCAAAAGGAAGAAATTTATAATGTTTGCATGCCATGTTCTTAAGAAAAACATTTGCCCAATTCACTCTTATTTTGGCAAAAATGGCATAAACAGCATTAATCTTATCAGGAGCGAAATGATCAAAGCTACCGGTTTTGGGAATGAGATTATGAGCAACAATACGAGCTATGACTTTAGCGGTGGGATTGAGTGATTAGTTGTTCATAGGATAGGTGCAACCGGGCTTAAACAGGATATCATTCACAGCTTGATCAATGTGCTCGATAGACATAAGCTCGACGTCGCTTGACGGGATCTTAAGGATTCCCGCAAGCTCGTCGGCATCAAAAGAAATCTGGATATTTTTAACAGATGTGGAGATGGTTTGGACACCATTAGCAGTGAAAGTGACAGACAAATTTGCATAAAACAAATATACCAGAAATGGGTAATAAGGAACTTTATGTTCCACATCTAATAGTCTAGCCAACCCAACATCATGTAGAATCGTATGAATGTCATACATGTCTAATTGCTCGAATTTGATATATCTAGTGGGCAGGATTTTTAGTTTGCATAGCTCCTTATATTTCTTAACTAGGGGTTTAAACAGAAGATAGTCCTCATAATGAGAGGCAGTGATAGATGAGGAACTAGATTCAGGCTTGGATCTCTTCTTAGGAGGCATAATTTCAGATAATAATAGCTAGGGTTTTATAGATGCAAATGAGACAAAAATTGAAATAAAAACCCTAGATTAGACAAAAGAAACCCTAAGAGAGAATGGAAACAAGAGATGAGATGAAAGAGAGTACCCAATCGAGATGAAAATATCCGCGGTCGAACGAAGAATTCATACGGGCGACCGTGAAGAGGAAAACGATGAAATTTGGGGAAAATTTCGAATGAGGGAAGTTGAAGAGAATCGGATCTTAGAGAGGAAGAAGGAGTGGCCCAGATCAGATCAGATCAAGATCAATGGTGGTGGAGAAACGGGTTTGAAAAATTAAACCAAATAAACCGAAACCCGATAACGAAAATGAGCAGAAAAACGAAAAAAATTCTCTTGCGGTCGACCGTGGCGGTTGACTGTAACAAACTCCAAAAACTTTGACGGTCGACCGTGGCGGTCGACCGTGAGAAAGATAAATGCATAGTCAGTTTAAAATCTGGATTTTAGGGAAAATTCAATTTAAAACTTATAGGAATTGTTTTATAAGATATGTGAACATATATAAAGTTTTTAGTTATTAAAACATGAAAAAATATTTTAGTTTAACTTAATAAAAAATAAAATTCATTATTTAAACGCAAAACCCAATTATTCAAAAAAACAAAATGAACAAGACAAATAAAAACAAAAAAAATTGATATAAAAATTATTTTAGTATCCAAATCATTTTGGTACCACTAAAATTTAGGACATGACCCCTATAATTTAAATCTAAGGCCCTAGGGTTATGAACCCGCTTGGGCGTATTTTGTGCACCGATATGATCAAAGCAAAAATTAAAAACATGACCCATACGAATGCAATTTGTGCAATATAGAGGTTTGAATGGTTTGCGTTGACCGAAATGAAATGCACGTGGTTCATTTGCAAAAATAGATTTTTCTTTGTAATTATTTTGCAAACGAGATTTTCTTTTCAAATCGAAACAAAACATGGCCAAATGACCAAAATGACAACAATAATCACATTTGTACACATGAGCATGTTTATGATTCACATTATGTGTGTGTACATGTGTATGTGATGAAGAAGCTTGATGGGATGCACAATCATGAATAAGCTTGTTAATTTTTGGTGCATTATGACAAAATTGAGCTAAATGGCCTTTAAGACCGCAAATAGAACATTTACGAATTTTGTCATACATATGTGCATAGTGAATTGGTTTCTTAGAAGAATTAACATTGAACTTTGCACATAAGTCCATAAGTTTTTTATTATTAGCAATACAAGTGTTTAGTGTTGAATCTAAGGTAAATATACGTTTTCTCATTTGATTCAACTCATCATTATGCATACAAGCATTGCTACTAGAAGTAGGATAAACAGGATATTTCATCATAGATTTCAACTTATCTACTTCTAACATGGCATCACGTTTTTCATGAAGCAAACTAGCATTTTCAATTCTCAAATTTTCATTGCATTCTTTAAGAATTATAATTTCATTTGCAATGAAATTAAACTTATGGCTAGTGTTTCATGAGTGGATTTCATATTTACATACTTACTCTTTACATCAATATAGCAATTGTGTAATTTTTCAAACTCAAGAGCAAGTCCATCAAAAGTAATGATATCATCGTTGTCAAGATCGCATACCTCACTAGGGTTATCACCTAGTGGTATTGTACATGGAGATGAGGCTTCTTTAGAACTCAAAGCGTGATTTTCCAACGCTTGTTGAATAGCCTCCGAGTCTCTTTCATGTGCTTCAATAAACTTCCATAAGACGTAAGCACTATCAAAATAAGCAAATTTGTTAGAAAATGATGAGTGAAAAGCATTAAGCAAATATTCTAACAAGAACTTGTTCATGTTAAATAATCTTTTATCATTTTCACTCCATTTGGATTTTTCCAAAATGGGAACAATATAGGCATCCTCAATAATCTCCCATAAATCGAATTGTTTAGATTGAACAAAAAGTTTGAATCTAACACGCCATTGAGCATAGGGAAAAAATCCAAACAAGGTGCAATATTAATAACATAACCTAAACTAGATGAATCATACATATTCATAATGATTATATGCAAGAAGCAAAAAAGCAATCAAAACTAGATTAGCACAAATACGATAACTTGGATCTTTAACTCAAAGCGATTAGACCTTAAAGCAAAGAGCACCAAGCTCTGATACCAATTGTTAGACCCTAGAGGGAGGGTAATTAGGGTCTTATGCTAATCTAATCCCGATTAAATTCCAATTAAAATTAAGTTGATCAATTCGTTCTTGCAAGAAAGATATAAGATGGATATGAGCAAGAAAGATAAGAAAAAGCTCAAATGAAATATACGCTAAGCAAACACAAACACAAGATATGTTTACGAGGTTCGGTCCTCACGACCTACGTCCCCGCTCCTCACCTCGAGGAGATACTTCACTATCACAATCCGGTTTGGAAGCCAGAACTTCTACATACTTGGTTTACAAGCTTACCGAAAACTCTCACACTACACAAACAATATGCAATCACACTTTACACACTAAGTGTAGGAACCTAGCCCGTGTCTTCCTCCTCAAGTGCTCGGATGCAACTTCTCCCTAGGTTCGTCAACTGATGCCACTCCTATTGGATTCGACCCCGTCTCTCGCCTCACACTTCTCTCAGCGTACAAGTGTATTACAAGTGATACTCACGAATAAAGATTAAATAAAATGGTTTGTTCTCAACAATAAATGAGAACACAAATGAAGCTCACACTCACTAAATCATACCCCACAACCCACACTATATAGTATGAAGAAATTAAGCTCAATATGTGTGTGTGATAACTGTGAATGAAAATGATTCAACTCAATAAATATAGCTTAAATAAATGAAAATGAAATAGTAAGCTATATAAGGAAGAGTTTAGAAAACTTCTCAATAAACAAGAAGAATGGTAGATGATGATCCCAATAGGAATTAAAAGCCACTTCTTGTTGTAGAAAACTTCTCTTGAAGCAGATTAACGAAAATTAGCTTAACAGCTCTTTAAACGCCTCTTAAACCTTTGTTAAAACTTCTTGTAAAACAAAACTCTTGGTTTTTCTTAGTTACTGGAATAAAAGATCAATGGGGTATTTATAACCACTCAAGAACTCAGAAAAAACCAACTTGAAATAACCAAAAAGCCCCTAGAGAATCAAATAAGAAACTAGCCGTTGGAATCAAATCATGAGTTCGGCGGTCGACCGTGGCGGTCGACCGCGAAGCACAAAAACACCGAGGTTTGGAAAATCGACCGCGACGGTCGACCGCGAAAGTCTCTGGATGGTTTTACGGTCGATCGTCACGGTCGACCGCGAGCACATAAAAGCTAAACTCTAAAAATTAACTTTCGGTGGTCGACCGTGACGGTCGACCGCAAACTGATACTTGGCATATTGAAAGGTTTTTGGCCAATTTTAAAAATACTTTAAAAATATCAAATCAATTCTAAAAATAATAAAACTTTGGGAAAAATTTCTAAATGATAAAATTAACATGTTAGAAAAGGAATTTTTGGAAAAATAATTTTTGTTTGCAAAAACACACTGTTTTTGAAAAGTGTTCGTAAAACCTCTATTTTACGAATATAAAAATTTTGATATGACTTATAAACATGTATATATATATATATATCATGCATATATTATATGTATATAATAAAGTATGAATGAGCTGTAAACATGAAATAAAAGATATTATAACAACGTTTGATGAAAAATCATTTATATGATAGAAAACGTCAAAAATCGTGTTAAGTGTACATATATTGAGCTTAAATATAAACATACAATATATGTAGGTAAACTACTCTTATACCTAGGTAACTCCACACATATGAACTTGAACATTTAACGCTTAATTGTCGTGTGTTGAAATACCTATAAAAAGAAACATAAAAACAAAACTAGAGAATATATTAGCGATAAATTGTTTGACAAATCATCATCAAAACTATAGGTCAACAAGAGTTGTTTAAGTTACAGGGAAGTCAGTTGAAATTCAGCTCAGCTTATCATCCTCAAATGAATGGGCAAACTAAAATCATAAACAAAACTTTGGAGGGTTATTTGAGATGTTTTTGTTGCCATAAGCCTAAGGAGTGGAGCAAATGGCTACCTCTTGCTGAGTTTTGGTTTAATACAACCTGGAAAATATCTACACATACTACTCCTTTTGAGGCAGTTTATGGGAGACCACCTCCTTCTTTGCTTAGGTTTGTGCTTAGAAGTTGTAAGGTTGAAACAGTGGATGAGGTTCTCTTTTCTAGAGATATAGCCTTACAGTTCATGAAAGATAGTCTAAAGAAGACAATTGAACAAATAAAGAAATTTGCAGATACACATAAGAGCTATCGGAGCTTTAGTGTGGGTGATTGGGTTTTTCTCAAGCTTCAGCCTTACAGGCAAATTAGTGTATCTTCTTGCATTCTCTCCCAAATATTATGGTCCTTACCAGATTTTAGAAAAAAATTGGTGAAGTGGCTTACAGATTACCTCTCCCTGAATAGGCTAAGATCCATTTTGTATTTCATACCTCTTAACTTAAAAAGAAGATGAGTGCTGATATTGTTCTTAAAAGTGATTTTCCCAGCTATGTGACTGAAATCATTAATGAACCTGAGGCAATTCTAAACAGGAGATCAGTCATAAAAGGAAATCATTTGGTTTCTGAAGTCTTAATCAAATGGAAACAGAGGCCTTCGGTAGATTCTACATGGGAATCCTATTGGGATTCGGTTAAGAGATTTCCCTCATTTGACTTTGAGGCAAGGTCAAATTTAAGTGGGGGGAATTTGTCAGGAGCTGGAATTGAAGATCATCATCAGTCAAGTGGGTCAAGTGCAGCAGGGGATGAGAATCTAGAAGCTCAAGATGGGAACCTAAGATTTACAGTTGGAGATTGGGAAGCGATTGGACTAATATGCAAGAATTTGGACTGATACGCAAAGATTGGGGACTATTATGCAAGACTTTCAAAGTTCCGGGACTTGTAATAAATGCAAGTAGTGGTTGTCTGTTGTTTTTCATTGTTTCCTATCTTTTCTGCTGTTTGCTGTTTTTTCTGTTATTACAGTTGTGCACAAGCACTGTTGGTGCATGAGAGCAAACTTCTGAATTGAAATTGTATAAATTGGAAGATGTAAAGATGGAAAAGAACACGAGTGGAATAATAACAAGTTTCCTTCTTCCAGTTATAACTATCTCACTTTTCTTTCTCTTTCAATTCTCTCTAACTTTTTCTCTTAAATCTATCTTCAATCTCTATCAAATTCTTCTCAAACTTCATCAAAATTTCAGCAATGATCAGGGATGGACTCAGGAAGATGAATCGAGGCTCACGGTCCTCACGTTTAACCTCAATTTTCACTCACTACTACAAAAGGGCTTATTAGCAACACTATTTTAGTTAAGTGT
>BQKN01066072.1:1881339-1946019 GCA_022839385.1 Asparagus kiusianus
TCATTAGGTAAGAAATTTTGGTAATTGACCTAATCAGGATAAAGTTGTTGTTTTTAGTAATAATTAACTTAAAGATTTGGAATCAAAATAAATCTAATTAAAAAGGATATTTACTTAAAGATTTGGAAACAATTTTAATTCAAGAAGCGTATTTCATTAGGTAAGAAATTTTGGTTATTGGACCTAATGAGGATAAAGTTGCTGTATTTAGTAATAATTAACTTATAATCGATATTTAGCATTATTAAAACATTTTTCTCTCCCTATTTATTTTTATTTGGTAAGATTTGGCTTATAACTAAATTACATACTAATAATGACTTGCCAAATAATTATTAAGTAACAAAATTATCATAAATGAAAAAATAATTTGTCAATTGCTCTCCCTATTTATTCTTATTTGGTAAGACTTGACTTATAACTATATAGGAATAAATAGGGAGAGAAAAAATGTTTTGTATAGTTGGCCAATTGTAGAAACATTTTGTAAAGAAATTGCATAGTTTTGCCAAATAATTATGAAGTAACGGAATTATCATAAATAATAAAATAATTTACCAATTGTAGAATGGTTTAGCAAATCCTAAAATGTTTTGCTCTCCCTATTTATTCTTATTTGGTAAGACTTAACTTATAACTTAATTATGTAGTAATAACGACTTGCCAAATAATTATTAAGTAATGGAATTATCATTAATGGAAAAAATAGATGAGGTAAGTCCGTGTGTTTGCAAATTGGTGCATGCATGTATTTTTAATATAATTTTACTCATGGTTCATTCATTCTTTTAATTGGCAAAACTATTTGCCTTTCTTGAAAATTTTCTTTAATCATGCATTTATGCAGATTTTGAATTATTCAAAATTGACATATAGCACATATGTTTTAGAAACATTTACAGAATATTTGATTCTAATGAACACGTGCTCCAAATAATGTTTGCCCACATTGAACGCTATTGTATTTCCATATTTATGTGCATAGCGTGTTTTATTTATCTGTTTTTTGATTTGAGTATGTGTTATGTCTATTTATAAGTTTCTTTTGACGAATCTCTGTTTAAGCTCTATTGGATCTAATAGTCAATCAGCATGTTTGATCGTGCTATAGCAAAACTTTATATTTATATCGCATTAGACATCTGATGTAATGATCTATATATAAGAAAATAATTGATGTGTGCGCCGGTGCTTATTAAAGAAGGTACCTTTTGTAAGAAATAACTGTTCAAAGAGAATTAAAGAGCTAAGAATTAAAAGGTTAATTATTAAAATAGAACGGTTAACCATATAAAATTAAAACTAATTATTAAAGATGACAAAAAGAGTGGTCACATTACAGCTACAGAATGAAATAACAATATAACAAAAAAATACAAATATTAGCTACTTGAAGTACTTGGTTCCATTTTCATTTTCTTCTTCAGCATTTCACTCTTGAGTCCAAATAGTCATTTTCTGGCGTCAATAACTTTGCTTCTACCAGTTCTTCAGTTTCTACAGTAGGAGGGTGTATTTCTTCTACTTTTCGAACCTCCTGTACAATTATACATCTTGCTTTTCGATTGGATTCTTCTTTATCATTTATCTTCACAAGGAAAACATATTCCTTTTCTAAGCATGATTTCATTTTCTGGTAACATTTAGAAGATTCATCCTCATACATCTCTACATATGCAATTGTTGTACAACCAATCAAAATTTCTGCTTCATCAAATAAAGTTACATATGCTGTATCTGTTCCATCATTCACCTCTAGTCGCAAATTATACCTGGAATGAATTTTTGCATAAGAAAGCGTACATACATATTAACAATAATATAATAATAAGTGTATATTATCCAACCTAATTATCCAATCTGAATGTCCATTTTTACGGTTTGTACAATTTGTTGTGCTGCTATTAACCTCATGCACTGCCTTTTTGCATTTTGCACAAACACTAAAAATGGTTCTTCCGCATTGATTATTGTTATGATTTTTACCACAAATGAGCAAAACATACTCTGGAGAGAAGTCAAATAACATAAAAACTTAGATGATTAATTAAAATAATTTTTATTTTTACTAAATTTAACATACCTTAGACAATTGAGGTGAAGTATTGATAACATCAGTCAGCTTGACCCTATTTGTTTGAGTAATCCTTTTTGTTTGTGTCAACAATACACTTTTACTGCTTTCACTGTTTGAATTACTAAGCCTAAAATTTATGAGAAGTAAGAGTTAAAATTAATGAACAATTTAATTTAATAAAATAGTTTTTTTATATATGCCCCTTTAGTTATAGATATGCTGAAACTTACACCACAAGTAGTTATAATTTCTAATTTGAGAAGTTTAATGACAGAATTTACATTATATTACTGTTTATATATTATTAAGAAATAAATGACCCAAATAATCAATGTCAATGGCCAAAAAATATCAATGGCCAAAAAATATTAAAATAACTTGAGAAATTTTGATTTAATATTGTTGTACACCATATTGATTATTTATTGGTAATTAATCTATTCACTAAGCATGAATTTTTTTTTCCAACTTACCAGTCTATCATTTCTTTATATTGTGGAGTTTCAGGATTCACGAGCACCAGAGTTGATGATTTTGTAGATAATTGAAACTCACCTAAAAAATAAAACAAATGTGAAATTAAAAGATTTTCACAACATTTTAAAACCATGCTTGTCGTTATTTTTTTACCTAAATAACGTCTACCAATTACGCTTAGCAATGCAACAACGGGTTTCGCATCTTTCAAATTCTCCAAAGACGATCCTTCAATCTCCGCTAAATCACCCCATAGTGTCACCAAAATTTGATCAAACCTAAATTTTTAAAAAACATTAGTTTTCTTACCAATAATCAGTACATAATAATAAACAATAATGTTAAATTCTTACTCTTTATTCATAATTATGACCTCCATTCTTTTGGAATTGGGATTGCTAAAAATTGGTTTCACAGTTGTTACGAATCCAACAACATCTGCAATGGAGAAATTTTAGTAATTATTAATATGCAGAAAATTTTGCATAATATTTAAAAAAGAAAACTTACCAAAAGGTATTATTCCATCATCAAAAGCAGAAGCATCTTTAAATGAAAGGAATTTTGGTTTCAACTTTTCCAATGATACAAATTTTTTTGTTTCTCGAATGATTGTCTTTGTTGTGAGTGCCAACTCCTTTTCAGGATTAATTGTTGGATATTTCAAATTTAAAGGCTTGACTTCTCCATTGGTTATAGTATACGTCTCGCCCTTTATCAATAAATCGCTAAACTTTTCTATCAGCTTATTAAATAAAATTGTTTGGATAAGTGTTCCCTACAAAAGACACAATGTAGAATAAATCACGTAATCATGGTAATATGATAATTAAATGGAATAATAACAATGTGAAATTCGTATCACCTCTTTATCAATTAGAATCAGCTTTTGTTTATTCCCTTTTCCATTCTTAAAGGAGTCTATAGTATTACGTAAGACACGAACATTTATACTCCATTGTTTTTGATAAATTTTTAACTCTCGGATCACGATGTTGGCTTGATCATTAGTTCCATCTTGATCAGATGACATGCTTCACGAAAAAAATATAATTTATAGAGATAATTTGGAGTTTATACCTTACAAAAAAAACATGATTTTACTAACCTTTTTGAATCACATAGTGTTGCTTCCATCTCCACCTTTTTTATTTTTTTAGGTAGGATTTGATAAGATTTGGTAAGATGGAAGTTGAGTATGGATTATATTTATATGAGATAGAAGAGACAAAAGTGTAAACAATATTTATTGCATAGTTATGAGTGTGGTTTTTCAAGTGAGGTGTGGAGGGAAAAAATAAATTGTAACTGATGACATTAATTCAGCAAGCTTAAAGTTTCATATCACCTATAAATAAATTATATAGCTCTATAGTTTTTATTACCAATAATCAGTACATACTTAAATAACGTTATTTAGGTAAATAAATTATATAGCTCTATAGCTTCTATAAATAAATTATATAATTGCTAAGGGGCTGTTTGGTTGTACACTTTTTAGAAAACTTTTCTCAAATATCCGACAATGGTAATTTTGTAATTAAAAGTTTTTCATAGATTTCTGTAAATTGTGTTTGGTTCAACAAAAAATTTATAGAAATGTTTTCTATAAAATATCAAAAACTAACAAATTTTACAAAAAGCAATTTCCTCTCAAAATGAGAGGAAATCAACAGGAAATCTGACACATTCCTTATTTAATCAACAAAACTCGTCCCATACACATTTTCTATAAAGTTATGAGCCATTTTCTTGTTTTGAACCAAACAAGCAAAATACGAAAAATAAGAAAATTGGTACTTTTTAACTTCTCAAAACTTTTCCTATAAAATTTTTTTAAGAAATACAAGAAAATCATATTTTGGGTGGAAAACATTTTCTATAATTTCTAGAAATTGAACCAAACACCCTCTAAGTATAACTGATAAAATCTCTTGTGTCTAACAACGGTTACTGCAAAAAATTGAAACATAGGCATGTATCAAATGTCCACTTTATTATGACATTAATGTTGCACTATATTATGACATCAATTGTAATTGATGACATTTATTACGTATGAAAGTGGTTACACATGAAATGGAGGTTTAATTAAAACATGGTGACATTAATTCGGCAAGCGTTACTGCAAAATATTACGAATAATAAATTGTAACATAGGTATGTATCTATGAAACTGTCATTAAGCGTTACCTATAAATAATAATTATCATTATGTTTTATTATGTATGTGTTATGTTTTGTATGTATGCCTTTTAACATAAATTTGTATGTTTTATGTATGTGTTATGTTATGTATGTATATGTTTTAACATAAATTTGAGGGCACTTTGGGAAGAAATATTTTAACATCCCAACCCACTTTTATAATAGTATTAGATAAAAAATCTTTTCATATCATGCAACGATCTCTAGGCAATATGAGTGGCTAAAAAGTTTGGTGGATAACTTTTTGCTATCCACTTAAGTTGACACAAGTTTTGCTATATATATATATATATATATAATCAGAAAACACTAGGAGGGCGACTACACACTAGGAGGCAGCTATAAGGTGGCTATATGTATGATATTTTTTGACACCCTCCTTCAAACTCACGATGGATCGAACACCGAGAGTTTGGACAAGAAATACCGAAACGCAGAATTAGTTTGAGCCTTCGTAAATAAATCTGTAACTTGTTTCTTAGAGGGAACATATGAGAGTGTAATGTTTCCAGCAACATGCTCCTATCTAACCACATGACAATCCACCCTAATATGTTTTGTACGCTCATGAAATACCGGATTTGTAGAAATGGAGATGACACTCTGATTATCACAGTATAAAGTGATAGGAGAAGTAATAAACACATCAAGATCTCGCAGAAGAGTGTTGAGCCATTTCAACTCAACCGTGGTGTCTGCCAATACCCTGTACTCAGACTCTGTAGTAGAACGAGAGACAATGACTTGATGCTTACTACGCCAGGAGAGGAGAGATGAACCTAAAAAAATACAGAAGCCAGTAGTGGAACATCGAGTGTCTGCATCATCAGCCCATCAAGCATCAGAATATGCATGAAGAGACAAAGAAGAGTCTTAAAGAAAAAAATGATTGGGTTATAGTGCCACAGAGATATCGAAGAACCCGAATGAGAGCTGCATAGTGAATGAAAGTTGGACTACTGACAAACTGGCTCAAGACAAGTACTGCATAGGCGATATCAGGACGTGTTGCTAAAAGATAAACTAATGCTCCGACAAGTTCCCGATATCGAGTAGGCTGAGATAAGGGATCGCCATCATCATGTCGAAACTTCAAGTTTATTTCCAATGGTGTGGAGAGAGGAGTGGTAGCAATGGAAGGATCACTAAGAGTAGCACGTTCAAGAATGTCTGCACTGTACTTTTGCTGAGAGAGAAGATAGTCATGAGAGGAGGAAGCAACCTCAATACCCAAAAATAACTGTGACGCCCCAGGGTTCACACAAGGCTGCAGTCCCAGGTGAAACCCGGATTGTCAAAGTTGTAAACAAAAATTTTCCAAATAAGTGATATTCAACAGCTTTCCAACAAGTCTTAGATCACCTCATTCTGAGGTCAGATGAGAAAGTTACAGCTAAAATACCGAAGGGATATTTTCCTAGTCAGACTAGGTTTCCTGGTTCGGGTCTAACAGGTTTGTTTCGGGTTTGCCTCTATAAATACATATATTTTTCACGAAAATTCTTTTCTTTTATCATATCTAAGAACCCTAACAGCCACCAAACCCCCATAAACCCTATTTTGAATTCTTGGAGAAGATTTGAGGCTTTCAAGTTGTGTTTTGTTGATTTTTGGCTTTTGGAGTGGAGATCTCCTTCGATGTTGCTTCTAACAAGTTTTCCTACAACCCCAGGCGAGTATCATCTCTACTAATCCCCTTCCCAGTTTTTAAAATATTTTTGAAGAGTTTTTAATGAGTTTTATAGAGCCTAATCAATTAATTTGTGTATAAAAATCGGATCTTTTGTATATATGTATAAAGACTAGGTCTTTTCATGTTAAAGAGATTAAGCACGAATTTACAGAAGTGTTTTAAGATCTGAAAATGATTTAAAATATTTGTTTATCTGATTTAGATGTCTTATTCTTTGTTTTAAAGTTTCGTGCATGATTGAAGGTTTACATATGATTTCTTGTGCAAATAATCATGTTTGTTATGTTCGGCTGAAAATCTGCTGCACATATATACTATTAAGCTAGACATTTGAAATAACAAATGAAATCCAAATTGAACCAAACTAATTTCAATTGAAATATATGTGAATCTAGTTTTCAAAACAGAAAACCATACCTAAAGATGGTTTTCCTAAAGAAAGATATGCTCAATTTACTGATGATAGGTTCTGCAGAAAATCTGCTGCACAAATAAAATGTTTGACTGGAAATTAGAAATATCATATGAACTCCAAACTGAGCAAAATCAGTGGCAAATGATATCTATGCGAGTCTAGTTTTTAAAACGAAAAACTATTCTTAAAAAGAGTTTGTCCAGAGAAAGATATTCTGAATTTACTAATGATATGTTCTGCAGAAAACTGCAGATGTGCTGATTTGAAATAAATTGATATATTACGTAAAGGTTTCTTGAGTTTTGCTGTTGTTTGTTATTTTTGAGAGAGTTTCTCGATCTTGTACTGTTATATACAATGCTTAAGAGTTGTTTAACATCTAGGATAATGATGAACACCAGATATGGACACGCACACCGAGATATGTGCACGTACACTTAGATTATGTTGTATTAGCATACTTTTTGTCGCACGTTGAGCTGATGAATACATATGAAAGAGTATAGTTAATTCATGTATCCGGAAATAGGGAGATAAAACCTATTTGCCGCAGAACGATTGAGTAATAGTATTATAATAGTATCGTTATTTCATGTATCCGGGATAGGGAGATAAAACCTATTGCCGTAGAACGATTGAGTAAGAATATTACAAAAGTATCGTTAATTCATGTATCCGGAAATAGGGAGATAAAACCTATTTGCCGCAGAACGATTGAGTAATAGTATTACAAAAGTATCGTTATTTCATGTATCCGGGATAGGGAGATAAAACCTATTGCCGCAGAACGATTGAGTAATAGTATTACAACAGTATCGTTATTATATGTATCCGGAATAGGAAAATAATAAATCCTATTGCCGCAGAGCGATTGAGTAACGAGCATTACAAAAGTATCGCTATAGTACAATATGATGCACACATAGATATTTGATCAGTTGTATGTTTTACTTTCCAGATGGATTGCCCGCGAGTAGGGTATTTTCCTTTAAGATTTTGAGGCACCCGTTATAAACGGCAGATATATTTATTTTAGGAATTGTTAATATCCTCTTATTATAGAGCAGGTCACTCGGACGTAGTTCGAGATGAGATGATTATTCTTTATGTTAGAGATTGGAGTATTTATCATTGATTATTTGTTTTTCATTCATAGAGAGTTATATGAAGGATTTGATATATGTATGTACTGATTCTATTTTCTTATATACTCCTACCCCTTCCCCTGGGGAGAGGTAGTGATGATCTCGCTAGCGCTTTGACGCTCGTTGTTTTCCCCCCTTTCAGGCAGCGAGTCTGGCGCACGGAGAGTCGCAGGTTGATGGAACTTCTTAGTTGTCCATTTAGTTACTTATCATATTTTGTAGTTATTACAGAACTCCACATGTTGTTGATAAATCTCAGAATCTAGATTGGTATTTTGTTTCATAGAGTTAAGAGCTATTGTGAGACTTTGTTTATGTGACTCATTGTATTTGAGATTCAGTTCAGACTCAGAGATATGTCTATTTTATTCCAGTTGGTATCAGAGCTCTAGTTCCAGTTTCCTTAGGATCATTCCTATGTCAAATTGTGGAGCTAGGATAGAGTTTCCTAGGATTCACGTATAGAGTCCGTTAGGAATTCCTAGAATATGTGCGTATATCTCAAAATTTCAAATTTTTTTTATGACAATTATTTTATGTTGATTTGAAGTATTTGCGTGAATACTATATGTTATGAATACGTATTGTGATACGTTATATATATGTATATATGTTTGCGATCTCACTTACTGTGATCATAAGCTCTCCTCTTGATATAATAAATATTGGAATGAGGATGCAGTCGAGATAAGACTCATACCCGGAGAGCTCAGCAAGCAGAGTCTGAGCCGCAGCAGGCTCCACAGTATTTGATCGACTTTATAGCACCGTTTGTAGAAACAGAGACTAGCAACACTCGAGGAGGGAGTAGCGAGCCACATTGCATTTTCTGGAGTTTCACCATCCGTTGTACTAATTGTGCCAATGGAAGAGGTAATGCTAATGATTATATTATCACAACCATTTGTTGATAGAGATACAGAGTAGGAGGCTTGGCTCTGTAAGAATAAGAAAGATGTAGGACATTGAGAACACCATAGTGCAGGGCACATTGGATTCTTATGCAGCTTATAAATGAAAAGGAATATGTAAAAATTCCTTAACGTAGACTCAGTACCAAACCAGAGGTTAAATATATTCAGCACAGAGGATATCACCGGAGAATAGCAACAAAGAATAGCTACGATTTCATATTTTCATCGGGACAGTGAATATCACTTATTTGGAAAAATTTTGTTTACAACTTTGACAATCCGGGTTTCACCTGGGACTGCAGCCTTGTGTGAACCCTGGGGCGTCACAATAACAAAGAGATCTAAGATCCTTCATCTCAAATTGTCTCTAAAGATGTTGCTTTAAGGAAGTAATGGCAGAGGAATCACTCTCAGTGATTATCATATTATCTACATAAAGTAATAGAATTACTGTACCAGAGGACGATGACCGATAAAATAGAGCGTAGTAACCTAGGTTTTCAATGAAACCAATAGAAAGAAGGGATCGCCAAAAATGCTCAAACCAAGCCTGAGGAGCATGTTTGAGACCATATATAGCACGACGAATGCGACAGACATGTCCTGGAGGAGCAGAAAAACTAGGAGATGGTTGCATGTACACTGTCTCAGACAGATCACCATTAAGAAAATCATTTTTAACATCCATTTGATACAAAGGCTAATGTTTTGCAGCTGCAACATCAATGAGAGTGCGAATGGATGTCATTTTTGCAACAGGAGCAAAAGTCTCTTCATAGTCTATATCATACTCTTGTGAGAATCGCCGAGCTACAAGACGAGCTTTATATCGCTTAATAAATTCACTAGATCGAGTCTTGACCTTATAAATCCATTTGCAGCTTATCGGTTTAACACCGAAAGGCAGTGGAACAAGGCCCCAAGTATTAATTCGATGAAAAGCCTCTAACTCTTCTATCATGGCTTGTTATCATTCTGGATACTTAACTACCTCAGAGTATGAGTTAGGTTCATGTATAGAGTGAATAGCAACAAGAAAAGAGACAAACTCAGGGGAATATATGCTAGTAACACATTGAGAATACCAAACAGGGGGATGACGAGGATTGCGGCAAGGAGGAGGAGTCACATCAGGAGAAGCTAATACAGATGTAGAGGGGACATCGGTACGAGTATCTTGCAATAAAAGGGATGTAGTAGGCGGATGTCCAGGAGGTGTGGATGAATCAAGAGCACTGTCGTTTGATGCCATTGGAGTGAAGGAGGGAGTCGGTTGAGCTGACGAAGGTACATGTGCCATTGATACAAGTATCGTAGTAGAAGGTGTTAGACCCTAAAGGGAGGGGGGGTGATTAGGGTCTTATGCTAATCTAATCCGATTAAAATACCAATTAAAATATCTTAACAAATATATTCTTGCAAGATAGATATACGAGAGATATAAGCAAGAATAAGCAATATGAACAACAAGATATATCCTAACAAAGAGATATAGGCAATGTATGTGCAAGGATATAAAACTAACACAATGTGATATATCCTACCAAATAGATATACAATATGATATATGTAAGGATATGTAAACTAACACAAGGGTAAACAATATGAACTAGATAGTGGATCATATAAATAATGAGCTAATGATAATGGCGATAAGAAATATAAACACAAGTATAAATAAACGCCAAAGCACACTCAAACACAAGATATGATCACGGAGTTCGGACCTTCTATCCTACGTCTCCGCTCCCCACTCCAGGGGAGAAATCCACTATCACAATCCGGTTTGGAAGCCGGAACTTCTACACACTCGGTTTACAAGTTCACCGAAAACTCTCACACAACAAACACTATGTAATCACACTCTACACCCACACAAGTATTGGACCTAGCCGTGTCTCCCTCAAGTGCTCGGTTACAACCTCTCCCTAGGTTCGTCAACCGACGCTACTCCTCTTGGAATGATCACCGACTCTCTCCACACACTCCTCACTCGGTGTACAAGTGTATTACAAAGTGATCTCATAATTAAGCACAATATAACAAATGATTGTTCTCTCTAACAAGGTGAGAACTCAATTAAGCACAACTCAATATTACAAACTCTCAAAACCCTAATATACTATGTATGCAAATACAATAAGCTCAAGTGGGTGTGTGTAACAATAAGATAGAATCAAATCTAAACTCAATATAAAACTAGCTTTAATAAAAATAATAATCAACAAATAATTATAAATAAAAACTAGAGTTGAGTTTAGAAAAACTTCTCTAGATCAAGATGGAGAGATGGAGATTTGAGCCCAAACAAGAAGATGATCTCCTCCACTTGTGAAAACTTCTTTTCACAAACTAAACAAACACTTGAAACAAACTTAAAAACTCTTCAACAAACTTGTAAAACTCTTTTTAAAACTCTCTTAAACATCCATGAGAAACAATAAAAGTTGAGGGCTTTTTATAGCCTCTTAAACCAGCCACAAACCCCCAAAAACCAAAAATATCAAAAACTAGCCGTTACTAGCCGTTATAGGCTGAAAAGAGCAAAATACCCCAAAATCCAGCATTCTGGAAATTTACGTATCTGACTTTGTAAAATCAATTAAAAATAGTAAAACAGCTCCAAAAATTATGAAATTTTGTGGACAGATTCTAGATATGTAGAATAACATGTTAGAGAAAGAATTTATGAAAAAAAAATTTCCCAGTTGAGAGAAATAAATGTTTGAATACAGATTTACAGTTTCTTTAATACTGCTGACATACACGCTTTTGTAAAGTCAATTGGGCATAGTAAATCAACTCCAAAAATAGTAAAATTTTGAAGAAAGTTTCTAAACATGTAGATAAATATGTCAAAGAAAGAATTTCTTGAATAACACTTCCCATTTATGAAAACTCATCTATTTTGTAAAACATGCACGAACATGTGCACGAACAAAAACATGATTTTGTAAATTCCATTAAACATAACAAATCAATTCCAAACTTGATGAAACTTTGCGAAATGTTTATAAACATGAAAACAAACACGTTAGAAAAAGAATTTCTTAAATTGAATTTCCATTTGTGAAAACTCATGTATTTTGCAAGTGTGTCCAAAGCATGAAAATCCAAAACCATGCATGTATATATATAACTATATATATACATAGAAACCAAATACGTGTGTGTATATGATATTGAGCTTAAGGTATTAAACACACATAATATAAACATATACTAAATATACCCAAGCTTGATGAAGGTCTTCAATGAGCATGACTTGGTAAACTTTGCGGAAGAAGCTTGTAATTGGATCTTTAACTTGAATTGACGTTGCTTCACTCCACAATTCCACCAACCTCCATTTGATATGATCGTTAAGGCTCGATCCCATCCATCCTCCAAGAATGTTATTTGTCTATAATAAATAAGAAAACACAAATAATAGATAAACAACATTAGTAGTAAATTGTTTATTAAACATCATCAAAACAAGAAGGCCAACAGAAGGTAATGAAGATGGTTAAAGAAAGGAGAGATCTCAATCTGAAGTAGTATAATAGGAAATATTCTCAAAGAATGTCACAAGACGGTATTAGACCCTAGAGGGGGGTGATTAGGGTCTTATGCTAATCTAATCTGATTTTATGCTAATTAAAATTAATTAACAAGTTATTCTTGTAAGATAGATATACAATATGTTATAAGCAAGAATGAGTAATATAACCCAAGAGCAATATCATGGCAATGAGATATATGGTGAATTATATGCAAGGATATATAAACTAATACAAGAGTGAAATAAACAATCTACAAATGTGAAAGAGCAATAGACTATGGCAACAAGAATGAATAAACACCAAGCACAAATGAAACGCCAAAGCAAACTCAAACACAAGCAAATGATTACAGAGTTCGGACCTTTCGTCCTACGTCTCCGCTCCCCACTCCCGGGGAGAAATCTATTATCACAACCGGGTTTTCTACGTTCACCCGAATAACGTATACACCACACAATATCGGTTTTCAATGCTCACCGATCAACGATCACAATCTCACAATGTAACTACACTCCACACCCTCTAGTGTTGGTCTCTTCGTGTCCTTCCTTAAGTGCTCGGATACAACCTCTTCCTAGGTTCGTCAACCGACGCCACTCATCTTGGAAGCAACCCCGTCTCTCACCACACACTCGGTGTACTAGTGTCATACACAGTGAATCTCACAATTAGGCTCAATACAAAGTGTTTGTTCTCACAATGGATGAGAACGAATTGTAAGCTCACTCTCTAGGTTACACAATCTCATAACCCAATTATACTATGAATGTAAATACAATAAGCTCAATAGGTTGTGTGTGTAAACAAAGAGAAATCAAATCAAATCTAAACTCAATATAAAACTAGCTTTAATTAAAATGATAATCAAATAAATAGATATAAAGCTAGAAAAAGAGTTTAGAAAAACTTCTCTATGGATCAAGAGAGAGAGGGAGAAGAGTTGAATGCTCAAACACAATTGATGATCTTCCTAAAGCTCTTGTGAAGCTTTCTTCACAAACCAAACCCTTAAACAAACTTAAACCAAACTTAAGCTCTTTTAAAACTTCTTTAAAACATTCTCTTGGTTGGTCAGAATATTTAATGCATTAGGGTATTTATAACATCCCAAAACATAAGCAAGAACCCAAGTAAAAAGACCAAAAAGCCAGAAGAAGACAAAACCAGAAAGTAGCCGTTACAGTGTTATGAGTCGACTCAGTACTATTCATGAGTCGACTCATAAGTAGCCGTTACATGCTAAAAATAACTTATGGGTCGACTCATAAAATTCATGAGTCAACTCATCATGCATGGGTCAACTCATAAAGTCATGGGTCGACTCAGCAGAAACAAAACACACTTTCCAGCACAGTTTGTAAGTCGACTTATGCCAGACATGAGTCGACTTAACCTGATGGGTCGACTCATGATTGTTATGAGTCGACTCGTCAGAAACAAAATATAAACTACACAATAGTTTATGAGTCGACTCAATACTATTCATGAGTCGACTCAAGACATGCACATTGTCTGTTTTAAACAGAAATCTGATTTTCACACCTCTTTTAAAAATAGCAAATAAAATCAAAAAAATATAAAACTTTGGAAAATGATTATAGACATGATAATAAATATGCTAAAAAAACTAGTTTTTAAAAAGGACCTCTCAAATAAAAAATATCATCATTTAGCAAAATAGTCCAAAACATGAAAATGTAAACACATGAGTTTTGACATTTTACCTTAACCATGTTTTAAAACATTACAAACTAATTTGTAGACTTAATAAAAGATGTATATGATTATTATTAAGTCCAAAAACTAAGAATACAATATTTTTACAAATACAATAGAATATGAAACATATGAGTATATATATGAATATATATTTGTTTCATATCTATGAAATTAAACCAAACCAACTTATCCACGTAAAAACAAACATGTATGAATATAAATATTTATTTATATGCTTGTAAAAACTTTGTTTTATGGATAAACCAAAATCTAAAATGTGTATATATATAACTATATATATATACATAGAAACCAATAAAATGTGTGCGTATATGATATTGATCTTAAAGTACCAACACACATAATATAAACATAAACTAAATATACCCAAGTTATGATCTTGATCTTCAATAAGCTCTTCTTGGTAGATTTACGGGTGAAGCTTGAACTTGGATCTTTAACTTGAATTGCATTGCTTCACTCCACTATTCCGCCAACCTCCATTTGATATGATCGTTATGGCGTAATTCCATCCATCCTCTAACATATTGTTTATTTATAATGAATACAAAATACAAACACTAGACAAATAATATTAGATGTAAATTATTTGTTAAACATCATCAAAACAAAGAGGCCAACAATCTCCCTCTTTTTGATGATGACAAACAATTTACAAGAGAGATATATATGCATGAAAGAAATGAATATATAAATTAGAATATATCATGCTTATAAATAAGAAAAGCTATACTCATAATATTTCTCCCCCTTTGATAACATCAAAAAGGAAAAAAAACAAAAGAATGAAGAGAGCAAAAGCTCCCCCTACAAATAAGCATGAGTGAGTATAACAAAAAATATATATAGGGATTGCTCCCCTATCAAAAAGCCATATGGAGTATATGAAGTCAAGACCAAGGCCAAACATGTGAGCAAGCATAGATGAAAAATATGCTAAATATTACTCACACACAAGAGGACAAAGAAAACGCATATAGATATGTCATTATGAAGATAGTGTCTCATTACACTAACATAAAAACCATGTATAAAATAGATTTATGAAATCAAAAGAAAGAAAAACGTGAGAATCATGAAAAAAGTTTTCAAGTGAAAACAAATCAACCAAATAAAATCATAAATCAAATTTTATGCCCAAAATGATGTTTGATTAATAAAGAAAATTTTCTTTGAAGAACTTGATCAAACCACTCGTAGAATACATTATAAAGCATATTTGAAATTTGAATCATCTAATTGTGCTATATAATGAATTCAAAGCAATGAATCAAAACAAAATTTTTGACAAAATGCAAGAGAGGCAATGATATATCAAGCTCTTAAGCTTGTTTCAACCCATATAAGGACTTTTAGTACCCGGTAAACAAGATTTGTAAATAAACATCCAATAAACCCGGGGGGTTTATATAAACACAAACCTCTCATCAAAACAAAACCAATAATTATGAAAACAAAAGAATTTGACCAATAAAAAGAATTATTTTCATGTTCAAAAATTTAAAGTATAATTTTTAAAACTAAGAAAAGGAAAGAGAAAAATACTAAAAATACTTGGTTTAAAAATCAAATTTGTTTTGGTACCCAAGAATTCTTAGTACCAAGAGATTTAGGGACATGACCCCTATCTTTTAAGCTCAAAGTCCTTGGGTTATGAACCCATTTGGTAGCATTTAGTGCACTAACACGGTCAAAGCAATAATCATTCAAATGACCCTTCCGATAGCAATGTGTGCAATAAAAGCAACCCATTTATTTTTGTGGACCATTAGCTCGTGCACGGGAATCATTTGCAAATAAAGATTGTCTTTTAAAAATATTTTACAAATGAGAAACATTCTTAAATAATGATCTATTTGGTAGAAGCTTTTTGCATATCAAAATAAAATTTAGCAAGATGTCCAAACCTACCACATACATCACATTTAAAAACACGTGGTCTACTAGAAACATTTAGCAAACTAGAATTCTTTTTAAAATCAAAGTAAAACTTTGCTAAATGACCAAAACGTCCACAAATATCACATCTATACACAAGAGCATGCTTATGATGAACAATAGGTGCATGTGTGTGTATATGTGATGATGATGAAACTTTATGGGATGCACAATTATGATTATTTATTATAGTTTTTGTGCATCATAACAAAATTTAGCAATGTGGCCTTTACGACCGCAAATTGAGCATTTGTAAATTTTGCTATAAATATGTGCATAGTGAGTGTTGGATTTGAAAGAATTAATACGAGACTTTGCACATAAGTCCATAAGTTTCTTATCATTAACAATGCATGTTTTAAGAGTTGAATCTAAAGATAAAATGCGATTTTAACAACATTCAACTCATTATTTGGCACATATGCATTTTTATTAGAAGTAGAACATAAATAGTCATTTATAAAAGAAGCAGTATCATTTTTTATGTTCTCAACTTCTAATATGACATTACTTTTGTCATGAGTCAAGTTAGCAATATCCAATTTTAAATTATTGTTTTCCAAACTTAACATATCATTATTTTCTTTAAGAGCATCATTTTCTTGAGTGATGATATTAAATTTGGAAGCTAACTTCTCATGATCGGATTTTAATGCATCATGCTTGCTTTGTAAATCAATAAAATCTTTATGCAATTTATTATAGGCATGCAACGATTTTTTACTAGCACAAGCAAGTTCTTCACTAGATAAATCATTATCGGGTTCGGAACCGCATACCACATTAGGGCTAACGCCTAGTAGCCGTGTGCATGATGAAGCTCCAATATCACTTGAAGAAGAATCCTCCAAACCATGTCGGATTTCCTCCAAGTTGCCTTGATGTGCTTCTATAAATTTTCATAAATTATAAGCACTATCAAAATGAACAAACTTGTTAGACATAGATGAATCAAAAGTATTTAGCAAATATTCTAACAAAATATTGTTCATTATAAATATTCGATGATCATTTTTATTCCACTTGGATTTCTCCATAGTGGGCATAATATAAGCATCATCAATAATTTCCCATAAATCAGGATGTTTAGATCCAACAAATAGCTTAAATCTAACACACCATTGGGCATAAGGAAAATTATTCAGACAAGGAGCAATATTGATAGCATAACTTAAACAAGGTGCACCATGCATATCCTTATATATGTATATATGTGCAAGCAAGATAACAAAGGAAATCTAAACAAGATTAGCACAAAAAGATAACTTGGATCTTTAACTCAAGGTGATTAGACCTTAAATCAAAGAGCACCAAACTTTGATACCAATTGTTAGACTCTAGAGGGGGATGATTAGGGTCTTATGCTAATCTAATCCAATTTTATGCCAATTAAAATTAATTAACAAGTTATTCTTGTAAGATAGATATACAATATGTTATAAACAAGAATGAGTAATATAACCAAAAAGCAATATCCTATCAATGAGATATATGATGAATTATATGCAAGGATATTTAAACTAATACAAGGGTGAAATAAGCAATCTACAAATATGATAGAGCAATAGACTATGGCGACAAGAATGAATAAACACCAAGCACAAATGAAACGCAAAATCAAGCTCAAACATAAGCAAATGATTACGGAGTTCGAACCTTCCGTCCTACGTCTCCGCTCTTCACTCCCCGGGAGAAATCCACTAACACAACTGGGTTTTCTACGTTCATCCGAATAACGTATACACCACACAATATCGGTTTTCAACGCTCACCGATCAACGATCACAATCTCATAATGTAACTACACTCCACACCCTCTAAGTGTTGGTCTCTCCGTGTCATTCCTCAAGTGCTCGGATACAATCTCTCCCTAGGTTCGTCAATCGACGCCACTCCTCTTGGAAGCAACCTCATCTCTCACCACACACTCCTCTCGGTGTACTAGTGTAATACAAAGTGAATCTCACAATTAGGCTTAATATAAAGTGTTTGTTCTCTACAATAGATGAGAACAAATTGTAAGCTCACTCTCTAGGTTACACAATCCCACAACCCAATTATACTATGAATGTAAATACAATAAGCTCAATAGGTTGTGTGTGTAAACAAATAGAAATAAAATCAAATCTAAACTCAATATAAAACTAGCTTTAATAAAAATGATAATCAAATAAATAGATATAAAGCTAGAAAAAGAGTTTAGGAAAACTTCTCTATGGATCAAGAGAGAGAGGGAGAAGAGTTGAATGCTCAAACACAATTGATGATCTTCCTCAAGCTCTTGTAAAGCTTTCTTCACAAACCAAACCTTTAAACAAACTTAAACCAAACTTAAACTCTTTTAAAACTTCTTTAAAACATTCTCTTGGTTGGTCAGAATGTTTAATGCATTGGGGTATTTATAACATCCCAAAACATAAGCAAGAACCCAAGTAAAAAGACCAAAAAGCCAGAAGAAGACAAAACCAGAAAGTAGTCGTGTAAGTGTTATGAGTCGACTCAGTACTATTCATGAGTCGACTCATAAGTAGCCGTTACAGGCTAAAAATAACTTATGGATCGACTCATAAAATTTATGAGTTGACTCATCATGCATGGGTCGACTCATGAAGTCATGGGTCGACTCAGCAGAAACAAAACATACTTTCCAGCACAGTTTGTGAATCGACTTATGCCAGACATGAGTCGACTCAACCTGATGGGTCGACTCATGATTGTTATGAGTCGACTCGTCAGAAACAAAATATAAACTACACAACAGTTTATGAGTCGACTCAATACTATTCATGAGTCGACTCAAGACATGCACACTGTCTGTTTTAAATAGAAATCTGATTTTCAAACCTCTTTTAAAAATAGCAAATAAAATCAGAAAAATATAAAATTTTGGGAAATAATTGTAGACATAATAATAAATATGCTACGAAAACTAGTTTTCAAAAATGACCTCCCAAATGAAAAATATCATCAGTTAGCAAAATAGTCCAAAACATAAAAATATAAACACATGAGTTTTGACATTTTAGCTTAACCATATTTTGAAGCATTACAAACTAATTTTGTAGACTTAATAAAAGATGTATATGATTATTATTAAGTCCAAAAACTAAGAATATAATATTTTTACAAATACAATAGAATATGAAACATATGAGTATATATATGAATATATATTTGTTTCATATCTATGAAATTAAACCAAACCAACTTATCCACGTAAAAAAAACATGTATGAATATGAATATTTATTTATATGCTTATAAAAACTTTGTTTGTGGATAAACCAAAATCCAAAATGTGTGTGTGTGTATATATATATATATATATATATATACATAGAAACCAATAAAATGTGTGTGTATATGATATTAAGCTTAAAGTACCAACACACATAATATAAACCTAAACTAAATATACCCAAGCTATGTTCTTGATCTTCAATAAGCTCTTCTTGGAAAACTTACGGATGAAGCTTGAACTTTCATCTTCAACTTGAATTGCATTGCTTCACTCCACTATTCTGCTAACCTCCATTTGATATGATCGCTATAGCGTAATTTCATCCATCCTCTAACATATTATTTGTCTATAATGAATACAAAACATAAACACTAGACAAATAATATTAGATGTAAATTATTTGTTAAATATCATCAAAACAAAGAGGCCAACAATCGGGCAATGTGAAGCCTTCAAGTGGTAGGTTCATAATAACGATACCCCTTGTGAACAATGTTATAACCAAGAAAGATACATAATGCAGAACGTGGAGATAGTTTATCTTGTTGATGAGTTGGAAGCAGGACAAAACATACACATCCAAAAGTACAAAGAAGAGAGTAGCGAAACTGAGACTTAAAAAGTTGAAAATATGGAGAGATGTCAGCTAATATAAAGGATGGAGTAATATTAATAAGATAAATAGCAGTCAGAAGTGCTTCTGCCCAGAGATATTGAGGTACATATGCTGATATCAAAAGAGCTCTAATGGTGTCGAGAATGTGACGATGTTTTCTATCAGTAACGCCATTTTGTTCATGAGTGTGTGGACAAGACTGCTGAGGGAGAGTGCCATGAGATTTTAAAAATAGATTACATTACCGAAGACAAATATTCACAGGCACCATCAGAGCAAAATATCTTTATATATTTATGAAACTGGGTGTGAATCATATTTGTAAAGTCTTTATAAATATTTAAAATATCAGAACGAGCACGCATGAGATATACCCAGGTGTAGCGAGAATAGTTATCAATAAAACTGACATAATATCGATAACCGGACAATGATGGTAATGGGGTAGGTCCCCAAATATCAGAATGAATCAAATCAAATGGGGCTAAAGCAATTTTGTTACTGGATGAAAATGGTTGGGCAATTTGTTTAGCCAATTAACACCTAGTACAATTTGATAAAGTAAAAAATTTTAAATTTCTTGATACACCAGATTCAGATAAAAGTTTTAAGTGAGAAATAGAGATATGACCCAAGCGACGGTGCCACAGATCACAAACAGAGAGTCCATGACCAATGTTGGATAGAGTTGAAAGATGTAGAGACTCCAACTGATAAAGTCCATTAACTCTACAGCTTCTCCCAATCTTCTGGCCAATGTGAATTTAGCATTAAATAAGATAGTGCAACCAGAATCTGTAATTTTCCTAATGGATAAAAGTTGCATCGATAATTTGGGAATATGAAGAACAGATGAAAATGTTAGACAACCAGAACTATCAGAACTTGGAGTAATATTACCTAACTGAGAGACATCAAGTGGAGTGTCATTAGCGGTATAAATGTATAATGAAGAGGGAGCAAGCGAACAATTTATAAGAAATAGAGTTATCAAAGGTCATATGATGAGATGCACCTGAGTCGAATATCCAAGGAGTAGAAGTACCAGAATGAGCAGACAAGACAGTGAAATCTGAGCTGGAGGTAGTACCACTAAGCTTAAGATTTTTGGTTATTAATGCAGTAATCTCTGACAGCTGATCAGAAGAGAGAGGGATAGAAGCCTGTGACCCTTGAGAAGCAGGGCTAACATTAGCCGAAGCAGCAAATGGAGGTCGAGTCTTCTCGAGTGTCGGACGAGGTAGTCTCTTATGACATTTATCAATAAGATGACCCGGATTCTTACAATAAAGATAATAGAGTTGCTTAGAGGAATTAGATGTACTGTTAGAAGAACCCAGATAGGAAGAAAACTACTAAGGAGTACCTAGAACAGTATGTGATGAGGGTAATGGCTGAGATGCAATAACTGGAGGGGCAGTGTCATTTCATATATGAACTCAGCCACAGCTTCACGGAGACTAAGGAAAGGACTGCGATGAAGAATGTGTCCATGTAAGCTTTCGAATTTAGAGCGAAGGCACATGACAAAGTGATATAACTATTGATGATCACATTGTTTTTTAAATGCTATGGCAAAGTTTGGTAGCTTCTTAGGAATAGGTTCCTCTATCATCTGCAATTCCTCCCAATAGCCTGATAATAAGGAATAGAAATCTTAAATACACTGATCAACCTGACGTGCAACCTAAAGAGCTTGGTGAAGTTGATACTTACGAGCAGCACCAGTTTAAACAAACATGAGACTGAGAGCTAGCCACTGCTCACGAAATGAAGATGCTCATCCAATAAAGAGTTGAATAGGAATGGCTACAAAACGCATAATATATGCCATGATCTGTTGATCAATACAGATCCACTGAGAGTAAGTGATCTGAGAATCATCAGTAGTGGAATCACTAGAAGTGACTTCTGATATGGTTGATGTAGATAACGAAGGCACACTAATAGTTTTGGACGGACAACGAAAAGATCCATCAATATAACCTTATAGCACAAAAGCTCGAAGATTATATTATATAGTAAGAGACCATACAGTGTAATTTTCAATATTTGTAAGTTACACATCAAGGTGTAGAGTCCTTTCTTATCCATGGACTTTTTTTAACCTAAAGGTTTTAAAATAGGACTCGTAGGTTTAGAATGGAACCCGTTAGAATGGAACCCGAAGGTTTAAAATAGAAACCGTTTTAAAATAGAACCCGTAGGTTTAGAATGAAACCTGAAGGTTAGAATAGAACCCGAATGATTAAAATAGAACCTGAAGGTTAGAATGAAACCCGAAGATTTAAAACATAATTTTTTTGTTTGTTTTTGTTTTTGTTTTTATTTTTTTATAGATAAAATGGGCCTACAGAGATGGGCCTAAAAAGATTAGCCTTACATAAGAGAGGCTCTCTCGTCTACTAGGGTTTTGGAGTTTGCCAAGGGATCCAAAGGAGCTCGAACTCTTGGTAATTTTTGAGTGCCTACAAGACCCCCTTTAAAGTTTTCAGACTTGAATTAGGTTGTATAAGGTCTAAAATACTTTGAACCTTCTCGACTATGACGAACTTGGTTTGCATGACGAGCTTGGCCTCTTGGCGAGCTTCGATGCTTTGGGGTGAATCTCATGGTTGCAAGCGAAGTTTGCATGATGAACTTAGGTTGCATGACAAGCTTGGCTTGCATGACTAGCTTGGCCTCTTGGCGAATTTCAATGCTCTAGGGTGCACTTCGTAGTTGCAGGTAAAGTTTGTCATTTCTAGGCGAACCTCAATACTTCAAGATGAAGTCTAGTTATTCGTTGAGTCTCGTCATTCTGTGTGATCTTCGTCAGACCCATGTGGGATTAACAATCAGGACTTAGGATTTTTAGCAAACCCTCAGCTATCAACGGACTTGATGTGTTTTTACCAACTACCGTTTGAGTTGGACTAACCATGCATTTACCCTTAGCATGATAAGTTGTCAAGGAGTTTCTCTTAGGCTTAATGCTAAGATTTCTCCTCTATCCTTAGCCATTCAATGCGTTGGATTAAGTTTTCGAGCATGATTACAACAGTTAAGTTGTAATCAAGTTTGGTTGTGCCATTTAGTGTAACAACTCAACCTGAAAAGTTAAAAGCGAGGCTCATCACATGGTAGACCTGCTATTTCAAGAAGTGGTCATTTGCGTGATGACGGTATGAAAGCAATGAAGTCGTTCAGTGACACGAAAGTATAACGACTGTGAATAGAATAGTGACACATCGCATGATAGGTCACTATCTTCGACCGTTCTATGGAGATAGAACATTCAGAAGAGATTAGATTGTGAATCATCGCTGTAGGCGTATAAAATTGCCTATAGGTCCTACAACACAGCTCGACACGGTGATTCGACAAATCAACGAACCATCGAGTGACGAGGCGACGAGGTCAACAAATTGCACGCAAACAATGTCAATCGCGTGCGGAATCAATCCAACGGTTCGGGGAGTCAACGAGTCGTCCAACTAAGAATGGACTCGGACGAATCGCGATCGAATCAAGATCAGTTTCGGACTCATACTCAGAAGTGGAATTACTGCCAAATTGGGAATCAATTCAACAAATTGATTCCGGACCAAGTCAACCACAAACCGAATCAAGTCCGAATAACGAATCGGAACCCGAACGACGGAACCCGAACGACGGACGAAACGGACAACACCCGGGGAACTCGGCCGAAACCGAGCCACCCCAAGGTGGCTCGGCCCAAGCCGAGCCACCCCAGGGTGGCTCGGCTAAGGCCGAGCCACCCATGGGTGGCTCGGCCATGGCCGAGCCACCCAGGGGTGGCTAGGCACAGAACTGTGCAAATGCACAGTTCTGAGTGCCTATAAATAGGCCTTGTGCTCATTTGGTTCAAAGGTTGGATTTTTGGAGGAGGCGAAGCCCTGCTGGATTGGAGATTCAGATCTAAAAAGACTCAAACTTTAGGACTTCGGGGACTCCCTCATTCAGATCTGGTGCTCGGCGATCATCAACGCCAAATAAGGCAAGTGTTCGAGAGGACCGGATCTCAAATCCTCAGATCTACGTAGGTACACTCCGGATCTAAGCTTGGTTCTTAGATCCCGAGATTCGAGCGGTCGTTTCCTTGGTGAAACAATCCCTCCCGGCTATTATCTCCTTGGTGAGATAATACCCGTTATACTGCGTAGATCCGACCGGATCTAGATCTCGCGGTGGTCCACGGCAAACAACCCCGGCGCAGGCAAAGAACCCACCAAAGCGAGTGACCGCATAACAGGAGCTCGCGATTCGTTCGATAAAGAAGGAAACAAGTTGTAATTTTTCTTTATTTGTATTTTGATTTTCATTATAACCGGCTCTTATAAAAAGACCGGATCTTTGTAATTCGATAAACGATTATTAAAGTGTACAATGATATCAACAATGAAGAAAGCAACAAATTTTCCCGCGAACAATCTGGCGACCACAGTGGGAGCCACCGATCTCGCTGCCGAGATCGGAGCGTCGTAGCCGCGGATCTTGATCCCGATCGTGGAGGAGGTCGAGTACGAGTTCGACCAACAGAAGTTCGAGGAGTACGTGTCCTCGTCCGGATCAACCTCCCCTCGCAAGTCTAAGAAGTTCTCCCCCAGGAGAAAAATTCGTTAGTACGAAGATGTTGAAGACACCAACGAAGATCTCGCCCCGCTGAATGCCGAAGCCGCACCGGGTGAGATCCCTCCAATTTCCAACCAGGTCGGATCTACTCTGGCCAACCCTTCTGCCGCAGGGGGCGTAGTGACTCTCTCGAAGAGAGCCCGCCAAAGGCAACGTCAACGGCTTGCGAAACAATTCGCAAAGGCCATGGAATCTGTTGACGGAGTTCGCTACAAGGCGGATCTGAAGAACAGAAGAGGTAAACAGCCTCAACGACCGATGAATGGTAACTCCTCCAAGCCGCCGACGGACGAATGGATCCGTGTCAAACGGAACCGCTCAACGCAGGAAGAACGCATTCGCAAGCGCCGTGTATTATCAGCGCAAGCACGGGCTCGAGTCGAGGAGGCCCGTAGGAAGTTGCAGAATGGAGTGGCCAAGAAATCACCACCAACTCGCAAAGTATGGAGGCCTAAGTCTGAATCGGCGATTCAGACTAAGGAGCAACAACTGCAGCCTTCGAAAATTCAACTCCCGGCGAATCAATCCAAATCGCTGATGACTTCCACAACTACTCCGGGAGATCCCGCAAGACCATCCCAGAAAAGGAAGTCAGTCTTGGAGCGCCTCGGTCCACTTCCCGAGGAGCGAAGCAAAGCTCCAATCCAAGAACGTTTGGGCCCACTGAGACAGCTCCGAACTAATCAACATGCTGGGGGTCGACACAACCCTCAACATGACAAGGAGTTCACGGCACCCAAGCGCACTACCTTGCGCATCGAAGTTCGGGAGCCCGTTGAGAATTCACGCCTACAAAGGCATGTTTTGAGGCGAGTGACTCTCGAAAGTCCAAATAAGGTAATTCGCTCTCAGAAGGAAACGTTGTCATTCGATGATGATAACGTTATACCTGAGAAATCGTGCCAACACACGATAGGTTACTCCGATCAAATTGACGAGTTGTACTATCGTGCTGGGGGTACGAGCAAGACAAGAAAGAGAAGCCCTCGAAGGCTCGAAACTCAGTGCCCATGTGCCAAGCTCATTCGGGTAGTACTGTCTGAATGCAACTGCATCAAAGCAGTCCCCGAGAGAGTCTCTGTGTTTGAAAGGCTCAGCACTAAAACGCCAAAGCCAAGGCCTACGCATTCCCGACGAAGGAGAGCGGTGGTTGAAGATGGAGAATTTCCAAGGGTCACCGCTAACGTGACCAGCAAAACGACATCAACACGGGATGATTTCGAGTCGATTTTGAAAGCGTCGCGGCGTCTAACCTGTCTGCAGTCCGGAGCCATCGCATGAGGAACTTATGGTAGGGTTCGGATAAGTCCACCTTCAGAGGATGAGGAATCAGATGCATGCTCTGCGGTTGCGTCTGATAACACCGTATCCAGCGAAGGAGAACCCCGCGAGTCGCTGATGATAAGCGCAGAACAAGTGGCCAAGATGCTCGAAGATGCTATGGCCAAACAACAGGAGAGCTTCAGGCTCGAGATGCAGATGGCCATGCAGACCATGAAAGAGATGCATGACCAGCAAATCCAAGCGCTGACGAACCTGCAAGGCGAACAAAGCCACCGCAATCGAGTTGTTCAGGAAGTTGAGCATACGGATGCGGATGACGCTCATAATGCCAGCGACCCTCCCATCAACGCAGGGGGTGGTAGTGAGGATGCCAACGAAGATACAAGTGAAAACTTGAAGATCAAGAACCTCGAAAGCAAGATCAATACGTTGATGTCCGCTCAAGAGGTGAAGAAAACGGGCATTCCTTGTCCATACCCGAGAGAGTGGGAATCAATCCCCTATCCGGCGAAGTTTAGTCTAATCAACTTCACGCCGTTCGATGGAAGGGGTTCCCCCACCCAGCATTTGATTTATTTCAAATCGCACCTGGGTGTTATCTCTGGAAACGAGCCTCTGATGGTGCGGTCATTCGTTGGCACTCTTCACGGAGCCGCCTTCGATTGGTATCGCCGCCTCAAGCCAGGAAGCGTGAATAGCTGGGACGACATGGAGACAAAGTTCCTCGCTAACTTCTTTGACGACGACACCGAGATATCCATCGGAACGTTGCTCGACGAGAAACAAAAGGACGGGGAGTTAGTCGAAACCTTCGTCAAAAGGTTCCGGAACAAAGCGTTAAATTGCCGGGACCCGATCACGGAGGAGTTCATCCTCCAGACTTGCCACAACAACCTCGCATTGGACGTGTTGGAAGCAATAGGGACAGCACCGTCCAATACTTGGAAAGACTTGAAGGTCAGAGGGGAACAAGCTGAACGCTTCCTCCGAAGGAAGAAGGCCGAGAGGAGTCAATCGACGACTAATCCTCCAAACTCAAACTTCACCTCCCGTGGTAAGGGCAAAACACCTGCAGCGGCTATTGACGCTAATCAAACATCGCAACAGCAGTCCCGGAGGCAGCAAAAGACTTCGGATCAGAGGCCTCAAAAAGAGTACTTTAAGGACGAAGATGTTCCAGCCATCTTCAAATCTCTCCTTGACAATAACAAGATCAAGCTTCCACCGATCACGAATCAGGAGGAAGCTGACAACACTGCGGATCCGAAGTACTGCGCATACCACAGGAGGATCCTTCATCCCACCAAGGCCTGCTTTACTCTAAAGAACAGTATCCAGACCTTGGTTGAAGCCGGCGTCATAACGCTGGAGTAAGCCAGTCAAGAACAGCAATACTCCAGTGGGTGCACGAGTATAAACTGTATTCCCTAACTCCGACCGGTATAAGAGTATAAACTACTCCCAGAGACTCCGACAAGTATAAGAGTATAAACTGCTTCTTAACACTCCGAAGAGTATATGAGTATAAACTACTTCTCAATCCTCCGAACGGTATAAGAGGTTAAACTGTTCCCTGATACTCCAATAGGTGTATGAGTCTAAACTGTTTCCTTTCTTCCACGGGAAGTTCCTGGAGAGTGCCATGCGTGGTATTCTTAAGGATAACCCGATCGTGCAGCTGATACAATGATACACCCAGTTTTGTAAAGAAAGCTGGGGGTGGATAATTCAGGTAACGGGAAGTTCCCGGAAGAATGTTAAATGTAATATTCTTAGGGATAACACAGTCATATAACTGATTGTAATGTCAAACCCAGCGTTGCAAAGAAAACTGAGGGTGGATAACTAATGTATCGGGAAGTTCCTCGAAGAATATTACACTTAATATTCTAGAGGATAACCCAAATTCATTTTCCAAAACCCCTCACTGATCAATTCCAATCGACAGTGAGTCCACCAAGAATGTTCTTCTGGCCCTCTTGATTCCTTCCATGAACAAGAGGTCCACTTTCAGTCCGGAGTCCCCTTTCGATAAACGAAAGAACTCCCTTTCTTTTCTCTTTGGTTCAACCTTCTCATGGTTATAACCGAAGTAAAAATTTCACTTCGATAAACGAAGAACTCATCTTTCGATCAGATAACCACTCCTATAAAAGGTAAGTTTATCTAGATCTTCCGGATTCTCAGAGTGGAGATCCCACTTCTAGTTTCCTTCTTGCACTGGAAATAGAATATAAAATTCTTCCTTTCCAGAATCAAGGAATAGAATATAAAATTCTTCCTTCCTTGCTCGGGGAATAGAATATAAAATTCTTCCTTCCCCACACTAACTCTTTTCCCAAAATTTATCAATTTAGGATTCATCCTAGGAATTTTATCCCGAATCCTAAGCAGGGATAAGTCTGCGCCTAACACGCGCTGCCGGTTTAGTCTTTTTCCGATTGAAAAAGACACCAGAGTTCGATTCTGGGGTATTTTATCCTGAAACCTAAGTAAGGATAAGTCTGCGCCTAACACGCGCTGCCGGTTAGTTCTTAACCGTTAAAAAGAACACCCGTCCGCATATTCAACATTGTGGCAGGTTGTTATTAATAACACCGAAATCCATGCCTCACACGCATAGGGAATTTCATCCTGAATCCTAAGAAAGGATAAGTCGACGCCTAACACGCGTCGCCGGTTTAGTCTTTCGCCGATTGAAAAAGACACCAGGGTCTAAACCTGGGGAATTTTATCCCGAAGCCTAAGTAGGGATAAGCCAACGTCTAATACACGTTGCTGGGTAGCCTATTCCCACAACAATGGTGAAGTCTACATATTCGAAGTTGTAACACAAAGTCTAAGGGAGTTCATTCCTTTAGCATAACGTCAC
Organism: Asparagus kiusianus; assembly: GCA_022839385.1. Taxonomy (NCBI): domain Eukaryota; kingdom Viridiplantae; phylum Streptophyta; class Magnoliopsida; order Asparagales; family Asparagaceae; genus Asparagus; species Asparagus kiusianus. Next base: position 1,910,139 of record BQKN01066072.1, read on the forward strand.
ATGCGGAACGGACTAAAACAATCCGCATGCTAGCCCGACTCAAACGGTAGTCGGTAAAGGCTAATCAAATCCGTTTAAGGCTAGGGGTTAGCCAAAAACCCTAAAGTCAACGCCTAACACGCGTCGCTGGGTAGCCTATTCCCATAACAATGGCGAAGTCTATGTATTCGACATCATAGCACAAAGTCTAAAGGAGTTCATTCCTTTAGCATAACGTCACATGCGGAACGGATTTAGACAATCCGCATGTAAGCCCGATTCAAACGGTAATCGGTAAGAGCACGTCAAATCCGTTGAAGGCTGAGGATTTGCCAAAAATCCTAAGTCAACGTCTCATACACGTTGCTGTTTAGTCTTTTCACAGGAGAAAGACGAAGTCTACGTATTCAAAGTCGTAGCACAAAGTCTAAGGGAGTTCATTCCTTTAGCGCAACGTTACATGCGAACGGATTTAAATAATCCGCATGCTAGCCCGACTCAAACGGTAGTCGGTAAAGGCTCATCAAATCCGTTGATGGCTGAGAATTTGCCAAAAATTCTATAAGTACGAGTCATTGACGCATCAATTCTATGGATTGGTCTCGTGACTCGAGTATCTGCCATGCTCCAATACCTTAAGAGCTTAAACTGTGTATACTCCAGCAGACGTACGAGTATAAACTGTGTCAAACGTCGAACAACGCGTCACAAAGAAGCTCAAACACCAGACAACGCGTCATAAAGAAGCTCAAACGCCGGACAACGCGTCGCAATGAAGCTCAAACGCCGGACGACACCGTCAATTGATGATCAGTTCTATGTTGAAGCAACCAACTCGAGCTAAAAAAATTAAGAAATCAAGAATCGACTTCAAGTTCAAATTCCAACAACGGTCAGACAATAAATGCAGCACCGGAACCCTTACAGACGTTCGACAAAGCACCGAATAGCCTGAAGGAATTGAAGGAATCCAGAACAGAAGCCATTCCAAAGTCCCGCTACACCGACTGAAGGTTGGGACAATCACATCCAAAGTATTCCAGACTCCTCTATAAAAGAACGAGGCTGAAATACTTTGGAGGGGGTATCTGTAGGCGTATAAAATTGCCTATAGGTCCCACAACACAGCTCGACACGGTGATTCGATAAATCAATGAACCATCGAGTGACGAGGCGACGAGGTCAACAAATTGCACGCAAACAATGTCAATCGCGTGCGGAATCAATCCAACGGTTCGGGGAGTCAACGAGTCGTCCAACTAAGAATGGACTCGGATGAATCGCGATCGAATCAAGATCAGTTTCGGACTCATACTCAGAAGTGGAATTACTGCCAAATTGGGAATTAATTCAACAAATCGATTCCGGACCAAGTCAACCACAAACCGAATCAAGTCCGAATAACGAATCGGAACCCGAACGACGGAACCCGAACGACGGACGAAACGGACAACACCCGGGGAACTCGGCCGAAACCGAGCCACCCCAAGGTGGCTCAGCCCAAGCCGAGCCACCCTGAGGTGGCTCGGTGGCCGAGCCACCCCAGGGTGGCTCGGCCAAGGCCGAGCCACCCACGGGTGGCTAGGCACAGAACTGTGCAAATGCACAGTTCTGAGTGCCTATAAATAGGCCTTGTGCTCATTTGGTTCAAAGGTTGGATTTTTGGAGGAGGCGAAGCCCTGCTGGATTAGAGATTTAGATCTAAAAAGACTCAAACTTTAGGACTTCGGGGACTCCCTCATTCAGATCTGGTGCTCGGCGATCATCAACGCCAAATAAGGTAAGTGTTCGAGAGGACCGGATCTCAAATCCTCATATCTACGTAGGTACACTCCGGATCTAAGCTTGGTTCTTAGATCCCGAGATTCGAGCGGTCGTTTCCTTGGTGAAACAATCCCTCCCGGCTATTATCTCCTTGGTGGGATAATACCCGTTATACTGCGTAGATCCGACCAGATCTAGATCTCGCGGTGGTCCACGGCAAACAACCCCGGCGCAGGCAAAGAACCCACCAAAGCGAGTGACCGCATAACAGGATCTCGCGATTCGTTCGACAAAGAAGGAAACAAGTTGTAATTTTTCTTTATTTGTATTTTGATTTTCATTGTAACCGGATCTTATAAAAAGACCGGATCTTTGTAATTCGATAAACGATTATTAAAGTGTACAATGATATCAACAATGAAGAAAGTAACAAATTTTCCCGCGAACAATCGCATGATAGATCTGATAGATCACTATCTTGATCGAGTGACAAGTAGGTGTTTGTTGCACAGTAGAACACTACTTGACGAAGTATAATTTAGTGGACCCGCCATCCTATTGAAGAGAATTGGTGGGAGATTTTGGAGGAAAATTGACTATCAGAGGTAATCATTAATATAATAGTTTTGTTGTGAACCCGCCATCCTATTGAATAGAATTGGTGGGAAATTTTGGAGAAAACTAAGTCGTTCAGTGGCATGAGAGTATAATGACTATGACTGAAATAGAGGTTAGAATACTAGCACATCACATGGTAGGCCACTATTAACGACCGTTCTAGGGGATAAAACTTGCAAAAAAATCAGGTAGCGAATCATCGTATGGTAGATCACTATCCTGATTGAGTGACAAGTAGATGTTCATCACTTGGTAGAACACTACTTGGCAAGAAAAATTAAGTCATTCAATGACATGGGAGTATAACGACTGTGATTAAAACAGTGACACATCGTATGATAGGCCACTATCTTCGACCGTTCTATGAGGATAGAACTTTCAGAAAAGATCAGATAGTGAATCATCGCATAGTAGATCACTATTTTGATCGAGTGACAAGTAGGTGTTCATCGTATGGTAGAACACTACTTGGTAAGAGATATCAAGTCGTTCAGTGATATGGGAGTATAACGACTGTGAATAGAATAGAGGCACATCACATAGTAGCCATCTGCATGATAAAGTATAAAGAGTTAACTATCAGAGGTAATTATTAACGTGATAGTTTTGTGAGCCATCCATCCTATTAGAGAGGATTGGTAGGAGAACTTGGAGGAAGTGACTATCAAAGGTAATCATTAACATGATAGTTTTATAGTCCCATCATCCTATTGGAAAGGATTGATGAGGGAATTTGGAGGAAGTGACTATCAGAGGTAATCATTAACATGATAGTTTTGTGATCCTGCCATCCTATTGGAGAGGATTGGTGAGGAAATTTAGAAGAAGTGACTATCAGAGGTAATCATTAACGTGATAGTATTTTAGTAAGGAGCCAGATGCTCATGTCTGACTTCAAACTCACCTTGGAGTTTATTTGTGACGAGCTTTGGGTCGTCATGGCTCCGTCAGAGAGAAAGCTTGAGGTAATACATGGTTTTGCAGAGAAACCAAAACTACCCCCACTCCAGCAATAATCAGGATTGAAGGGTAAAGACTCCAGTATCCAATAAAGCTTGAATCTTTTCCTTCATGATGTGGCATTTAGAAGTGAGATGATGAACCATTTTGTGGTACGCACAGTAGTTGGGATTATCCGTTCTTGATCTCCTCATGTCGCATTGATTCTAGGAGCTTGATCTTCTTTTCTATAATCAAGGACTTGAGGATTGGTATGACCTACTCATCATTGAAGTTGTACTTTTGCTGGAAGTGGCTATTCGAAGATTTGCCCTTCTGCTTCAAAGAAGATTTAGGAGAGGAAATGGTTTTCACTGCAAAAGTCTCATTCCCTTTTGATTGTTTTTGAGGGGCGAAGTGGCTCTGTTTACCCCCTCTTTGAGATTCACATGGCTCCTCAGCATCTAGCCTTTTGAGTATGTTTTCAACCTGTTCACCTTGGCAAACAAGCTATTTCCAAGTTTAGGTCTTCACCGCTCCAATCTTGGATAAAATATGGATCGAGAGATTGTTGTGAAACATCTCGATCAACATACTTTCAGAGACTTGATCACATCAATACAGCGACTGATTTCTAAATCTCTTGAAAAAGTTGCTGATAGACTCTTTCTTCTTCTGCTTTTTAGCTAGTAGGGTGGTCATATATACTTCTCTGTCATTGTTGAAGAATTTGGCCATAAAGAGCATGTCCATGTCAGCCCAAGATTTGATGGCGCATAGTTCCAGCTTGCCGAACCATTCAAAAGCGATCCTTTAAGGGTGCTAATGAACAATCGAATCATAATGGGATCATTCCCCACTATATGTCCAGTTTGTACTTGGAAGTAGAAAACATGCTGGGTAGGAGAACCCTTGCCATCAAATTGTAGTAGGTTGAGTGGCTTGAACTTCAAATGATAGAGGACAATGTCCCATTCAGCAGGGTACAATCTAACCACCCCTAGTTCTCTAAAGTTTCTCTGAAGCTTCAAAGCATCAAGTTGCTTTTGAAAGTCGTCGAACTTCTGGTCTCGCTCTTTCTTGCGAGGGTTGGACTCAGCTTCGGACGACTCAGAATGAATTTTTAAATTTTCTTCATCCTCATCCTTTTCATTACCGCCATCTTGTTTTCGACGGCTAGATTTTTGAGCACTAGGTGAAGGTCACCGGTGCCATGATCCTGAGGATTCAGCGGTAGCTTTCTTCTTCTTCTTCTCCTTGAGGAGTTTGTCCATTATGTCCTCCAAGCGTCTGATGGTTTCTTATTATTGGAGGAGAGCAACTTGTTATTCTTCCGGCCTTCTTGCCATTTCTTCTTCATTCCTAGCCATGTGAGTGCTCACTTTCTCACTTTGATCGGTGCTTGATGGCTGAGAATTTGCAATGGCAGAGTTTTCAACCTCTTCATTAGTTTCATCTGCTAAATGTCGGTAATCAAGCGAAATTACCGAACTAGTATGGGCATGGGTGTGCTGATAAAAATCTTCTCGCTCAGTGACCAAATATTTCATCCCCGGAGAAAATTCAAAGTCAGAAGAATAGGAAGGACCAGCTGGCCCTTCACCTTTCCCGCTGCTAATCATGTTGACAGTAACCTTCACAGGTTCCTTCTGATTTCTATGGCGAAAGCATCTTCTTCTAGACAATGAAACTGTTGATGGTTCGGACAATCGCTCGAAGACTGAGGACCTTGGTGTTGTGCCGCCACACTGGCATTTGGCTAGCACTGAGGAGATAAGTTTCTCACAACTGCAATTGGATTTCATTTGGCTTATACTGCACTTATTGTGACGCCCCTAGTTTCAATAAGGCTGAAGTCCAATATGAAACTAAGAATATCAAACCTGTCAAGCACCAAATACCATGCTACGACATGCTTCACCATCACAGTCACTACCTATCTAGTAGAATCAACAACATGTGTAGATACAAAACAGGCAAAAAAGAGTATACAAAAAGGAAACTAAACAACAGATACTCAGAAGAATAATCACTACCACTGATATAAATGGATAAGTCTCTAAAAAGGTAATATCTGAACTGAATACAAATGTCTCGACATAAGAATCAAATGAAATGGTATTAAGGCACATTGCCTATACAAAACTAGAATAAAAACTCAAATGTTTCATAAATACATCTATTGTAGAGTTCTGACATAAACTACTAGCAAAAAATTAAAAATGTTAACTAGAACAACTCTATCAAGCTACGGCTCTCCGTGCACCTAGCTCGTTACCTGAAAGTGGGGAAACAACGAGCGTCAAAGCGCTATAGCGAGTAACATCTCAACCAATCCAAGGGGAAAGGGCTAGAAGGATAAGAAAATATCTGATAAAATATATAGATAGCCAAACATCGACTGTAAAAATAAAATAGAAGTTTAATATTTAGAAATTTAGAACACGAGCATAGGTACGCCTCCCTTAGCTCAAATTGTAAATAGCTAAATACCAAATTCAAAAGCTATAACATGGAGTAATAACTCTATCTCCAACCAAAATATCAATGACCCGACATATGTCAATTACATACCCAACTCGTGGTCTGCAATAAATAAATGTCCAAAGTATGATCTTCGATAGCTTAAAGTCCAACACGAGGACTGTAGTGAATTGTAGTCCAGCACGAGGACTTTGATGATTATAGTCCAACACGAGGACTTTGATAGCTTATAGTCTAACACGAGGACTTTAATAGTTTATAGTCCAACACGAGAACTTGATAGCTTATAGTCTAACACGAGGACTGTAATATGCAAATAGTGTCAGCAATCACATATATACCATTCACCCTCATGCTCCGGTGAATAAATCTAAGACTCATGTCTAAAGTCAACTCCTGTATACCAATCTCAGTGTATAACAAACCCATATAACCCAGATATTTTACCAGCCATACAAACCTAAGCACAACAGGACAAAAGCAGAAAAAAAATCCCACAACGGTCGACCGTGACTGGAGCAAAAGCTTACTGCTTCTGTGCATGACACGCGGTCGACCGCGTAAAAGCAGAAACCCTAGTTCAAGTTTCTATTCTATGTGGTTTAATCCAAAAACTTTCGTGTGATGTTTATATACATTATTAATCCTTCATAAGTGATTTAGCATAACCAGACCATGTGAATTTTAGTCTAATCACTATAGATAAAATGAATCAAATCTTAAACATGTAAATTTCATGTCGAAATCTTCAAAAACAAAAAATCTTTCTTACAAAACTCTTGTTAGAAATAAACTCAGATCTATATTTGTATTAAGAATTTTGTGGGTGAGCTTTATTAACTAAAAACACATTCTCTTTGCAAAAATACAACATATAGATCTATTTTTATAAATAATCTAGTATGTTAGGCTCACAAATCACCTAAAAATATTATTAAAACATTTAAAAACATGGGTATAAGGTTAGCGAGATGAAACTCACCTGAGGGATGATGAACAACTCCAAAAAAACACTGGAAAAATATCCTCCTACACCGAAAACCACTGGATCCCGCTCAAACTCTTCGAAATCCGTCGAAATCACCAAGGAGAAGGGGTTAGGGTTTGCAAGAGGGAAGGAGGAGGCTGCTAGGGTTTTCTATGGTGAAGAAGAAGCTCTCACGAATATAATATTATATATATAAGCCCACAAACCCGACCCAAAATCCATTAAGACTCGAACTGGGAAAAACTGGCAAAACTGCATACGATCGACCATCACGGTCGACCGCTCAAGAGATAGAAGCTTTCTGCTTCTGCTTTGCGCCCGGCGGTAGACTGCCATGGTTGACCATGCAGGAAATTTTCTATTGGCGCATGTTGTTTGTGTGCTGGTCTTATCACTTGATCTTTCTCATATAAATATACTCGTTTAATCCTCAAACACTTGTTATCACATTCATCTATGATATAAACATATATTTCACAATAAAAAAAATTCATTCACTGTATTTTATGGGGTTTTATATTCTTCCCCCTTAAAAGAATTTCATCCTCGAAATTCTGAAATCGTATCTTAAAAAATAATAATACGAGAAAAGCACATCGGGAGTTGTCATTCCCACATACACCTCTCATAGCATTAATTTTCAGATATGAACATAGTAATATCTAAAGTTAATAGTCTAAAATGCGAATATTCATGCCTTAATCCTAACAAAAATTGAATTAGTACGTCGGGCGAAAAATCCAAACAAGGAACCCCTCATATATATATATCATGTATCCCAAAAGATTAAGGATTAAGTGACAATACCCCCATTCTAGTATTAAAGATAAATATGACTATCCAAAATCATCATAAAACATAAAAAATATAATCCAAACAATTTACCTGCTCAAACAGGTGTGGGTAGTCGTGAAGCATATCCTCCTCGCGCTCCCAAGAAATCTCCTCAGACCCAACCCGGTTTCATTGAACTTTCACCAAAGGAATCACATTGTTTCTAAGTTTCTTGTTTTCTCTATAAAGTATACAAACTGGGATCTCTATCATAGACAAATCATCCTGAAGCTCAACCTCCCAAGCATCCAATACTTGTTGTCTTTCCCCATCATGTAAGTGCTTCTTGAGCATAGAAATATAAAACACGTCGTGTACACCAGACATCGATGCTGGAAGGTCTAGTCTATATGAAACAGCCCCAATAAGCTCCAAAATCTGAAAATGGCCAATATATCTCAGAGCAAGCTTCCCCCGCCTACCAAATCGCTGCACCCCCTTCATCGGTGATACCTTCAGCATGACAAAATCTCCCAACTGAAACTCCAAAGGTCGTCGTCTGTGATCCGCGTAACTCTTCTACCGACTCTGAGCGGTTAATACGCTCCCTAATAATGCTATCTTTTCGGTAGTCTGCCTCACAAGTTCTGGTCCAAGCAACAAACTATCCTCTGGCTTTGCCTAATATATAGGGGATCTATAGGGCCTCCCGTACAAAGCCTCATACGGAGCCATACCAATCGTTGCTTGATAGCTATTGTTATAAGCAAACTCTATCAATAAAATATGATTCTCCCAGCTACCTTGAAAGTTAATGATACAAGCTCGCAACATGTCCTCCAAGACTTGGTTCACTCTCTCTGTCTGACCGTCTGTCTGAGGGTGAAAAACACTACTGTGCAATAATCTGCTGTCAAATGAATCCTGGAAACTCCTCCAAAAGTACGAGGTAAAAACTAAGCCTCGATCTGATACAATCGTGTCTAGAACCCCGTGAAGTCAAACTATCTCCCGGATGAATATCCTTACATATGTCTCGGCGGTTTAAGTAGTCCTCACTAGAATAAAATGTGCCGACTTCGTCAACCGATCCACGATCACCCAAATTAAGTCATTCCCCCTCTTCGACTTTGGCAGCCCTACAATGAAGTCCATAGAAATATTTGTCCACTTCTATTCTGGAATGGGTAGAGGCTGAAGTGTCCCTGCTAGTCTCTGATGTTCTGCCTTTACTTGTTGGCAGGTAAAACACTTAGCCATATATTCTGAAATCTCTATACGGATACCACTCCACCAAAAGTATCTTCTCAAGTCCATGTACATCTTAGTGGTTCCTAGATACACTATATATCGAGTACAATGTGCTTAATCAAACAACTCCCTCTTCAGCTCCACACTCGCTGGCATAACCAATCGGCCCTTCATCCGAAGGCCTCTATCTGCCCCAATGGTCCAATCGTCCTTGGGCTCTTTGGAAATTTCCTCCTTTCGGATTTGAATCCAAGAGTCCTCTAACTGAGCTCTGACTACTATATCCCTCTAAGGTGACTACACTGATATAGCTCCTTAGTATGTACTGGTCCCACCAATCTCTATCCTACAATCGAACTGGCTAAGAGTGAGAAGATCTCTATACAACGAGCACCTCAAAACCGCGACCTGGTGTCGACGATTCCTACTCAAAGCATCTGCTACAACGTTCGCCTTCCCCGGGTGATACTGAATCGCAAACTTGTAGTCCTTGATGAACTCAATCCATTGTCACTGCCTTTGATTAAGTTTCTTTTAGGAGAAAAGGTACTTCAGACTCTGGTTGTCTGTGAAAAGCTCAAACTAAACTCCATATAAGTAGTATCTCCACGCCTTCAGCGTGAATACCACCACTGCTAACTCCAAATCATGAGTGTAGTAGTTCTGCTCATGCACCCTCAACTGTCGTGAAATGTATGCTACTACTCTCTGAGTTTGCATCAAGACACCTCCCAAACCTACTAATGATACATCCGTGTATACAACAAATATCCTGTCACTGCTCGGAATAGTAAGAATTGGCGCCGTAGTTAACTTAGTCTTCAAGGTATCAAAGGCTTTCTGGCACTCCATGCTCCAAGTAAACTGTACACCCTTCTTCGTAAGGCGTATAAGTGGTACTATAATCTTTGAGAAGTCCTGAATGAACTTTCTGTAATAGCCGGCTAACCCCAAAAAGCTATAAATCTCGATAACTGTCTTCGGCGGTTCCCAATCAAGAACTGCTGAAACTTTAGCTGGGTCCACTGCTATGCCTTCTCTGCTGATAACATAGCCAAGAAATCTAACCTCAGAAATCCAAAACATGCACTTTCTAAACTTAGCATATAGCTGATGCTCTCTTAAAGTCTGCAAAGCCAAACATAGATGCTGCTTGTGCTCCGACTCTAATCTCAAATAGATAAGAATATCATCGATGAATACAATCAGGAACTGGTCCAAGTATGGATGAAAGACCAGGTTCATCAGATCCATGAATACCATGGGTGCATTGGTCAACCCAAATGGCATGACCAAAAACTCGAAGGATCCATATCGAGTCAGAAAGACGGTCTTGGAAATATCCATCTCCCGAACCCGTAACTAATGATAACCAGAACGAAGATCAATTTTTAAAAAATACTGCGCTCCCTACAGCTGATCGAACAAGTCATCATTCCGAGGCAAAGGATATCTATTCCGGATAGTGACTTTGTTCAACTCACGGTAGTCGATACATAATCGCATACTACCATCCTTCTTCTTCACGAAGAGGGCCGACGCTCCCCATGGAGAATGACTCCGACGAATAAAGCCCTACGCTAACAACTCATCCAACTGGACCTATAACTCCTCATCTCAGTAGGTGTCATACGATAGGGTGCTCGGGATATCGGGGCTGTGCCCGGCTGTAATTCAATACAAAACTCAACCTCTCTCACAGGAGGCAACCCAGGTATGTCCTAAAAAACATCCTGATAATCTAAGACAACTCTTGTCTCACATATATCTATACACTGATCCCGAAGCATCACCTCGTCGATGTACGTTAGTAATGACTCAGTAAACTGGTTTCCCGGAGAGGTTGCTACAACTAACTCGGACTCATCGGATGCTTGTAAACTGACTGTTTTCGCAAAACAGTCGATAGTGACGTGGTAGGAAAATCCATACTAAGATAACATCGAATTCTGACATGCTCAACACTATCAGATCAACAACGAACTCAGACTCGTCAAAACCGATAACACACCTCCTACAAATGCTCTCTAAGAGCGACATCTCACCTAGAGGGGTGGAAACTGATAAAGGAACGTCTAGAGGCTGAGCTACGAGCTAAAGTCTAATCATAAAAGCATAAGATATGAAAGAATGCGAAGCTTCTAAATCGAAAAGAATACGGGCTGAAAAGGAGTTCACGGAGAACGTACCCTCCACTACGGCCCCGCTCGCACCATGATCATGAGGAAGTACTACATACACTCTGCCTGTGGCTGGAAGCTGCTCTGCTACTGGAGGTAGGGCATATGGGACTACCTGCCCCTGAGGAACCTCCTGAACTGCACGAACCTGTCCCTTAATCTGTAGGATTGCTGGCGATGCCTCAAGTCTTGTCTGTTGGCCCTGACCTCGGCCCTGGAATCTGTTCTACTGCTGATTCTGCCCTCTCCCTTGCTGGGCTCCTGCTGGTGCACTGTGACACTCTGATGCTTTGTAGCCAAGCTTATGACACTTAAAACAAGTGCCCTGGAATTTGCACTGCTAAGGCGCTCTTTGATCCTGCTGGGGTCCTCTCCTATGAGGGCCTTGCTGCTGTTGCTGCTGCTGTGGAGTCCCAAAAAAGGCCTCTTATTCTTGCCCATATCTTAGTATTCGTTTCCTTGTCCTTCTGGAACATAGCTGACTCATTCTCCTATGATGTGACAGCATCCGCTACCTCTCGTACTGAATAGAACCTCCTAGAAACGAGGTATCAACGAAGGTTAGGGCGAAGTCCTACTAAAAACATATATGCCTGGCATTCTCTCGTCTGCCACATGCCGTGAAGTGAAGCAAGCTCATAAACTTGCTCTCCAAATTAGCTACTGACATGTCTCCCTGAGACAATCTGGACAACTCGAGCTCTTTCCCGATCCGTGCCGCGGAAGAGATATACTGCTCATCAAAGAAGTAGGTGAAATCCTCCCAGGTGAGGGCCATCCTCTGATCTGGAGTAAACTAGAGGTGATACCATCTCCCTGCATCCCCTTTTAGACTGTAAGATGTCAGCCTCTGCTTCTGAACTAAATTCATATTCAGTATCTCACGAATGTTACTCATATTCTCCTTCCATTTATGTGCTGCAAGAGAATCTGATGAACCCTGAAACTCTGGTGCCCTCATCTTCTGGTATCTCTCTACTAAGCAGAGTCAAGCCTCCTGTTCTGTGGCTTTATCAATAACTGCCTATGGGGTGGGCATCCGTGTACCCTCTGGAAAATCCTCTGCAATGTAAGTAGCTGGTGCAACCGGTGGTGTAACTACTGGTGGTGGTGGTATGACATGATTCGTCACGAGCTCCTCAAGTGTAAAACCCCAAAATTTTTATAAGGAATAGGTATGAATTATTAGTAATAAATAATCCCTTTGTGATAATAATCATATATATATTAGATGAATGTGACTATCAGTGTTTGGAAACCCAACAAGCGTTTATATGTGAGAGAAATTGAGTGGTTTGAACAGCATGTGATAAATCAAATCCAGGTAGTCATTTTTCTTCTGAGCGATCGACCGCAGTGGACACGGCGGTCGACCGCACATTGTTCTCACGCACAGGAAACCTTTTTCCTGTTGTGCGGTCGACCACACTGGGCGCGGCGGTCAACCGCCCAACAGGTAGAGAGTTTTCTGGGTTCGGGTCCATTCGGGTTTCAGGTCGGGTTTGTGGGGTTAGTATATATGCTAATGAACCCAAGAGAGCCTCTTTTCATCTGAAATCAGAAACCCTAGCCCCCCTCTCTCCCCTCAAACCCTAGTTCTCACTTCTTGGTGATTTGGAAGGAGCTTTGAAGGGTTTTTCAGTGGAGTTTTGGTGGATTCAGCGAGAGGGATCATCTTCCTTCAGATCTAGGGCTTTGTTCTCATCAGAGGCGAGTAACATCTCACCCAACTTCACCCCTTTTCATTTTCATGCTTAAGTTTAGGTTTTTAATCTGGTTTTATTGGGCCAAAAATCGTATTTTATGTAAATATGGTAGATCATTATGGCATAAGATGTGAGAATCAAGTATTTCAGATTTTTAAAGCTTTTATTAATGAGATCTAGATCTGAAAATGTTCTTAGCAAGTTAAATCATGTTTGTACTATTTTAAAGACATCTAAATTATGTTTATATTTGTTTGGAATCATGATGATAGATTTTAAATGTTTAAAATTCGTAGTTTTCTGTCCTATGACTTTGTATAAATGTTAGATTTACGTTAATATAGGAATCGTCGAGTTTGATTGGTATTTGAAGCTGACAGAAACCCTAACTGGGCTTCTGTCAGCTTCGTGGTCGACCGTAGTAGATGTGGTGATCGACTGCTTTGAGATATTTTCCAGCAGAAAGTTTCTGGTTCTTGAGCGGTCGACCGGCATGACCTCTGCGGTCGATCGTCGCTCAGTTTTGAGCATAGTGATTCCCGACACTTTGAGCGGTCGACCGGCATGACTTCAGCGATCGACCGCGGCTTAGTTTTGAGCACAGCGATTCCCAACGCTGTGAGCGGTTGACCGGAGTAGCCTCTGCGATCAACCGCCGTATAGTTTTGTGCATGCTGACTTTCTGTTGATCTTTTCGTGTGTTCAAGAGATCATCTCGTTCATCTCCCACTAGTTTGTGATGTTAGTGACTTATCTACACATGGGGGTTGACTTGTGACACAAATTTAGATCGCATATTGAAACACGTGTAAGATTGGGATATGTATACCTTTCCTCATGTACTAGTAATAAATATGCCTCTTCGTTCATAGTCCATGTGTTGAGCATACATTATTATTAATCCATGTGTTGGATATTTATCATCTCAGTCCATGTGTTGGACCTGCATTTTATTCAGTCCATGTGTTGGACATGCATTACCTTTAGTCCATGTGTTGGACATTTTTGCTAAACCTTGAGCATGATACACATTTGGGTTTTGAGCACGACATATTGATATAGTTGGACATGATAGCTACCTAGGCTGTGCATGACACTTATTCTAACTGTGTAACTTTGACATAACTATGATTTTTGGTAGAGATGGGATTGTTGTCTTTTCCTTATTGTTCATGTATTAGACTCCGGGTTTGTACTTAGGGGTTTTCAATTTGAGATACAATGCATATACATGAGGGTTTCCTTGTTTGGATTATTTCGCTCGACGTACTTATGCTCGTATTGAAATTTCCTAAGTACTAAAACCCATTATTTTTAGGTCAATTGATTATATATATGTGTTTTGTGATAACTGTATTTTCTTATACAACGAGCCCTATCCCTTGGGTTGGTTGTGATGTTGCTCACTAGCGCTTTGACGCTCGTTGTCTCTCCCCCTTTCAGGTCATGAGCCAGGAGCCTGAAGAGTCGCAGGTTGATGGCGACATACTTTAGTGTTCCGCTGTCTATTTTAACTATGTATTATTTTGGAGCTCCACTGTAGTTCTGTTTGACATTTGAGGACTATTTTCTAGATGTTATAAAGGCTGTATGCCTTATTTCCTTTACTCAGACATTCTGTAATTGAGGCTTGTTGAGAACTCTAGTTTATCTACTTCAGCCATTGACTCTGTATTTCTGTATGTTGGATGATGAGATATCTATGTGGTTGTTATCATTTCATTAGTTATCACTTGTATTATCTTTTACTTGCTATTGTACCTACACCTGTTGTTGACTCTACTAGAGAGATGTTAATTGTGATAGTGAAACATATTATTGCACGGTGTGGTGCATGACAGGTTTAACATTCTTGGTTTCACCTTGGACTGTAGCCTTGTGTGAACCCAGGGGCGTCACAGTTGGTATTAGAGCTCTAGTTCCAGTATCATTAGGATCACCCTGTGTCGAGTCGTGGAGCTAGGATAGAGTTTTTTAGGATTCATGTATAGAGTCCGAAAGGTTTCCTAGTATGAGTGAGGACGATATATATGCGTATATCTCAAAATTTGAGAATTTTTTTTATGACAACTATTTTGTATAAATTTAAAGTATTTGCGTGAATACTATACGTTGTGAAAGATTTGTATTGTGATACACTAGTTATAGACATATATTTTTGACTTATAAACTTTTATTTTTCTTATCATCAGAGAGAGAGATGGCAGGACATGGTAGACCTCGTACTCGAAAAGCTAAACAGGCGAGTCGCAGCAGGCTCCACCTGAGCAGCAGTCAGCACAAACCGAGTTACGGCAGGCACCACCCGAGCCACAACAGGCACCACCCGAGCCGCAGCAGGCTCCTCAGTACTTGGTGGATATTATGGCTCCTCTCATTGCCAGGATGATAGCCATTGAGGAGTTAGTGACGACTCATATAGCACCACGGACACCACCACCACCGGTAGCTCAGCAGCAGGGGATACCCGCCGTTCCTATCAGAGAGAGATCCCTAGAGATCACGCCGACAGCCATTCCTCTAGCAGTCCCAGATAGAGCCATAGAGCAGGAGGCTTAGCTCCGTATGGTAGAGAAGTACCAGAAGATGAGGGCACCAGAGTTCCAGGGGTTACCAGACCCTCTTACAACCCATAAGTGGAAGGAGGATGTGAGCAATATACTTGACATACTCAGTGTGGACTCAGTTCAGAAGCAGAGGTTGGCATCCTACAGGCTAAAGGGAGATATCGGAAGATGGTACCAACTTCAGTTTACTCCAGAGCAGAGGATGACCCTCACATGGGAGGACTCCATATACTTCTTTGATGGGTAGTATATTTCTTCTGTACCACGGACTGGGAAGGAGTTTGAGTTGTCCCGGTTGACTCAGGGGGACATGACAGTTGCAGATTTTGAGAGCAGGTTCATGGAGTTGCTACATTTCACGGGTATGTGGCAGACAGGAGAGCGTCAGGCTCAGATGTTCTTAGAAGGGCTTCACCCTAATCTCTGCCGGTACCTCGTCTCGAGGAGGTTTTATTCAGTTAGGGAGGTAGCTGAGGTCACCATTTCACAGGAGATTGAGACTACTATGTTCCAGAAGGATAAGGAAGGGAAGGCCAAGGTAGGGCAGAGCGGGGATAAGGGCAAGAACAAGAGATCTTTTTCTGGACCTCAGCAGCAGCATCAGGGCCCTTATAAAAAGAGGCCCCCAGCAGGATCAGAGGGCGTTTCAACAGCGCAAGTTCCAGGGATCTTATTATAACTATCGCAAGGTCGGGCATAAGGCATCAGAGTACCGTAGCGCACCAGTAGGAGCCCAACAGGACAAGGGTCCGAACCAGCAGCAGCAACGACAGTAAGGCAGAGGTCTGGGCCAACAGAACAGGCTTGAGGCACCACCAGCAGCTCAGAGGACTGAGGGACAGATCCGAGTAGTTCAGGAGGTTCCTCAGGGGTAGATTATCCCATATTCTCTACCTCCATCAGCAGAGCCGTCTTCAGCCACAGGCAGGGTATATGCAGTGGTTCCCTATGATCATGGAACTAGCGGAACCGTAGTGGAGGGTACGTTCCTTGTGAACTCTCTTCCCACCCGTATTCTTTTCGATTCGGGAGCTTCACATTCCTTCATCTCTCATGCATTTATGACTAGACTCCAGCTCGTAGCTTAGCCTCTAGACACCCTTTTATCAGTTTCCACCCCTTTAGGTGAGGTATCGCTTTTGGAGAGCATTTGTAGGAGGTGTACCGTCAATCTAGATGAGTCGGAGTTCATAGTTGATTTGATAGTATTGCATATGTCTGAGTTCGATGTCATCCTTGGTATGGATTGGTTGTCTTCCTACTATATTAGTATTGACTGCTTTGCGAAGACAGTCAAGTTGCGAGCGTCCGATGGGTCCGAGATGATTGTAGCCACCTCTCAGGGCAACCGTTTTGCGGAGTCGTTTTTGGCGTACATCGAGGAGGTGATGTGATGGGATTAGGGTATTAATTTATTAGAGATTAGAGTTGTCTCAGAGTATCAGGATGTCTTTCAGAACATACCTGGATTACCTCCTGTGAGAGAGATTGAGTTCTATATTGACTTGTAGCTAGGCACAGCCCCAATATTCCGCGCACCCTATCGCATGGCACCAGCTAAGATGTGAGAGCTTCAGACCCAGTTAGACGAGTTGTTAGCTCAGGGTTTTATTCGTTGGAGTCATTCTCCGTGGGGTGTACCGATCCTCTTCGTGAAGAAGAAGGACGGTAGTATGAGATTATGCATAGATTATAGAGAGTTGAACAAGATCACTATCCGGAACAGGTACCCATTACCTAGGATTGATGACTTGTTCGACCAGTTGCAGGGAGCACAGTATTTCTCGAAGATTGATCTTAGCTCAGGCTATCATCAGTTGTAGGTTCGGGAGATGGATGTTCCCAAGACCGTTTTTCTTACTCGATACGGATCTTTCAAGTTCTCGGTCATGCCATTTGGGTTGACCAATGCACCCACGGTATTCATGGATTTGATGAACCGGGTTTTTCGTCCCTTCTTGGATCAATTTGTGATTATTTTTATTGATGATATACTCATCTACTCTAGATCAGAGGCAGAACACGAGGAGCATCTACGGGTAGCTTTAAGGACGCTACAGGAGCATCACTTATATGCCAAGTTCAGCAAGTGTGAATTTTGGCTTTCAGAAGTCAGATTTCTCTGCCACGTCATCAGTAAAGAGGGCATAGCAGTTGATCCAGCTAAGGTTTTAGCTGTTCTTGATTGGGAGCCGCCGAAGGCAGTGACCGAGATTCGTAACTTTTTGGGTCTAGCTGGCTACTACAGGAAGTTTATTTAGGACTTCTTGAAGATTTCAGTGTCGATTACACGCCTTACGAAGAGTGGTGTACAGTTCACTTGGAGTGTGGAGTGTCAGAAGGCCTTTAATACATTGAAGGCTAAGTTGACTACATCACCGATTTTGACTATTCCGAGCAGCGACAGGACATTCGTCGTGTATACAGATGCATCGTTGGCAGGCTTAGGAGACGTATTGATGCAGACTCAGAGAGTAGTAGCTTATATCTCATGGCAGTTGAGGGTGCATAAGCAGAATTATCCCACTCATGACTTGGAGTTGGCAGCAGTGGTATTTTCACTGAAGTCACGGAGGCACTACCTATATGGCGTACAATTTGAGTTATTCACAGACCATCAGAGTCTGAAGTATCTCTTTTCTCAGAAGGAACTCAACCAGAGACAGAGGAGATGGATTGAGTTTATCAAGGACTATGAGTTCGCGATTCAGTATCATCCGGGGAAGGCGAACGTTATAGCAGATGCTTTGAGTAGGAAGCGTCGACATCAGGTTGCGTCTTTGAGGTGTTCATTATTTAGAGATCTTCTAACTCTTAGCCAGTTTGATTTTAGACCCGAGATTGGAGGAACCAGTGCGTTTTTGGGAGCTGTATCAGTGCAGGCATCTTGGAGTACCAGAGTTGTCAGAACTCAGTTGGAAGACTCTTGGATTCAAATCCGAAAGGAGGAGATTTCCAAAGAGCCTAATACTGATTGGACCATTAGAGCAGATGGAGGCCTCCGGATGAAGGGTAGACTAGTTATGCCAGCCAGTGCAGAGCTGAAGAGGGAGTTATTTGATGAGGCACACCGTACTCGGTACACAGTGCATCCAGGAACCACCAAGATATACAAGGACTTGAAGAGACATTTCTGATGGAGCGGTATGCGTAGAGAGGTTGCAGACTATGTTGCTAGGTGTTTTACCTGTCAGTAGGTGAAGGTAGAGCATCAGAGACCGGCGGGGACACTTCAGCCTTTGCCTATTCCGGAGTGGAAGTGGGCGGATATTTCTATGGATTTTATTATAGGGTTGCCAAAGTCGAAGAAGGGGAATGATTCTGTTTGGGTGATAGTGGACTAGTTGATGAAGTCAGCACATTTTATTCCAGTGAGGACCACTTATACAGCCGAGACTTATGCGAGGATCTTTATTCGGGAGATAGTTCGACTTCGCGGAGTTCCAGATATGATCGTGTCAGATCGAGGAATGGTTTTTACTTTGCACTTTTGGAGGAGCTTCCAAGATTCTTTTGGCAGCAGGCTATCTTATAGCAGTGTATTCCACCTATAGACGGATGGTCAGACGGAGAGGGTAAATCAAGTGTTGGAGGACATGTTGCGATCATGTGTCATTGACTTTCAAGACAGCTGGGAGGATCATATTCCATTGATAGAGTTTGCTTATAACAACAGTTATCAAGCGACGATCTGGATGGCTCCGTATGAAGCATTGTACGGTAGACCCTGTAGATCACCGATATGTTGGGCAGAGCCAGAGGATAGCTTGATGCTTAGGCCAAAGCTAGTGAGGCAGACTACTAAGAAGGTAGCATTGATCAGAGAGCGAATTCTAGCCGCTCAAAGTCAGCGGAAGAGCTATGCAAATAAGAGGCGAAGACCCCTACAGTTCCAGATTGGGGATTTAGTTATGCTGAAGGTATCGCCTATGAAAGGCGTGCAGCGATTCGGGAGGCGAGGGAAGCTTGCATCGAAATATGTTGGACCTTTCCGGATTTTGGAGCACGTTGGAGCTGTGTCATACAGACTAGATCTTCCAGCATCTATGTCTAGTGTACACAATGTATTCCATATTTCTATGCTCAAGAAGCACTTACATGATGAGGAGCAGCAGCGAGTGTTGGATGCACCGGAGATTGAGCTTCAGGATGATTTGACTTCTATTGAGATCCCAGTGTCTATACTTGCTAGAGAAGACAAGAGGCTTAGGAACAAGGTGATTCCATTGGTGAAAGTTCAATGGAACCGAAGTGGATTGGAGGAAGCTTCTTGGGAGCGTGAGGAGGACGTGCGACACGACTACCCACATTTATTTGAGCAGGTAAATTAATTAAACTTATTTATGATGTGCATGCCTACTTGTGTTTTTATATATAACCATGTGTAGCGTGTAAATTTGATTTCCCAAAAACAGGGAACTTCGTTTGTATTGATAAGAAGGCTTATTACAAACTAATGATCAAATGTTTACAACAGAAGCAGAGGGAATGCCCTCTTTGTTTAGTGTGGGGACTTTTGGTGGCTACAGGATGCTTCGCTCGATGCTCGTGTCGAGTCTGCTTCCCTTGGACGATCCGACCGAGGTTGCTGAGGAGCTTCAGTACGTAGTAGAAGCTCGAGTCGATAGAGTTCGGTTCTCCTAGTCCGTCGGTGATTAGGGCTCGGAACTAGGAAATAGTGCTGCAATGCAAGGATTCTGCAAAGAGCTCGGTCTCGATTGCTCATTTTCTCAAAGTTTTTCTCGACCGCTCTTTTTCTCAAAGTTTTTCTCGACCTCCTTTTGGTTTTGCTGGAAGAGGCTTTTTTAAATGGAAGAGAGAGACAGCTTGACTGCTCCTTGAATTATGAGATGTGACCATACATTGTTCGGAGATATCCTGCTGTTCACTCGTACCACGAGCGGTCATTCGAAGAGCTGTACTTTTGTATCACGTTACGTAGGAGTGGGAAGGCCCCTCCTCGTATGCGTGACAATGGCTGTCGGATACTCGAGTGAATCTGACCAACCGCCGAGCGCCGACGGCTCTTGCCCTCTGCTTGGACAACTGAGGTGAGTCGCATTTATGAGGGTGCAGGCTACTTTAACACATGTCCTCTCACTTTGTACTGTGAGCGGTTATTCGGCGGGCCTGGAATGTCGTGTCTTCTCTCTTTAGGTCGAGAGAGGTGGGAAAGCATGTCCCTGGCACTTGAGTGGGTTTGGACAGCTCGCCGAATACTAGCGGATTCGTCTCTTGACTCAGACAGCCGAGGTGAGTTACATTTATGAATGTCCAGGTTGACTCGACACCTGCCCAATCCTTCGTACTGTGAGCGGCCGCTTGACAGTCCTGGAGTACTGTGCCCTCTCCCTTCGGGTCGAGAGAGGTGGGAAAGCCCATTTCAGCCTGTGGGATAGCAGACATCTGGCCATATTAGCGGCCTTGGGGTTCGCTGGCGGATTCGAATGCAGACTCGGTCTGGCGAGTTGTGATAAAGGGTGAATTCGCGTAGCTTTGGGCGACTTCCCTTTATAGGTGGATTTCTTGCGAGACCACGGAGGTATTTTTTACCGTCTACAAGACCCCCTTCAAAGTTTTCAGACCTAAACCGGCTTGCGTGTGGTCTGGAATACTTTGAATAAAGAAGTTCTTTGTGAAACAAGTATATTCGGTTTCTTTTAGGATTTTTAGCAAACCCTCAGCTATCAACGGCTTTGATATGCCTTTACCAATTACCGTTTGAATCGGGCTAGCCATACTATTCCCCTCAGTATGATGAGTTGTCAAGTAGTTTCTCTTAGACTTGACGCTAAGATTTCTACTCTCAACCACAGCCATTCGAGGCGTGGGTTCAAGCGAGGTCATCTCGTTGGCGGTTCACGGCTCGGGACGAGTCGTGTCATTTGTTATTTGTCTCCAAGGGCGAATGAGCCACTCAAGCAAAGTTAGGTTTTGGAGGTGAAACTCTGTTCGACTTGCGGATTTGGGTCGAATTTTCGCAAATGAGATTTTTCCTTTCGGGTGAAATTCGGTTCGGTGTGGGTGAGCCACGCGTCCGTTGGCGGGGGTTCGTGCTTTTCCAGCTAAGGCGGCACGGTTCCGCCCTGTCGCTTTCATGGTGACTCGACAACCTGACGTCAGCTTCGTGCGCCTTGTTCAAATCATGGCCGTGGTTTTCGAACCCAACCGTCAGATACAACCGTCGATTTCGGCTCGGGTTCTGGGTTTTTTGCCCGACCTGTTTCCCGTCTCGACGTGGCACTTCGAAATGTCGGGGGCAATCTGGGCCGTTGATTTCGATCGTGGTCACGTCTCTCGTCTGCCAGTACTTTGCTTTTTGAGGGCGATCGTGGCCACGTTGGCAACTCCGCTTTTAAATAGGCTGTTCCCTTCCTTTGAGAGTTACCGTGCTCCAAAATCTTGAAAAATTTCTAAGGAGAGGATTCCCGCTTCACCTTTCAATGGCGCCGAAATCTAAGAAGTGTGTTGCGAGGGAAAAAGGCCCCGGACGCTATTCCGACCGTCTCTCCGCTGGTGCGCCTGCCAGTGTACCAGAGCCGTGCTTGGGTAAGTCAATGGATTCGTTTGACGGCCACGTGCAGGTTACAGGTGTCGGATTGGGAGGATAATTGTCGTTTATCCTCCTAGACTTCCGTCATCTTTTGGCAGCTTCCCCGATTTGGGGCAAAGTTGGCCCTTTTTAGTCTGATTTTACATTTGTCTTTAGAGGACGACTTATGTCGCTGCGGGTGAACTCTACCTTTCCTGGATGGGAGCGAACTCGCTTTTTGATGGGCGAGTTTGGCTCTATTCTCCGGTAGAGGGGAGTATCGTTTGCACGGACAGACCTCATTTGGACTAACAGGCGGATCCGCTCGCCCTTGCTTGATAGGCGAATTTGCCCTTATAGCGGATTTCGTCTTGATTCTTTGATTCTTTCTTGCAGTGACTTTTTCTGATGAGGCTCTTCCGAGGGGCGTGGCCATTGGCCTCGCCGGAGGCACGGGCTATACGGCACCTCCTCGATTTCCCTCTTTGGATCCGATGCCCTCATTCGCCGCTGATAAGCCCTACAGCCTGATGAAGAGGGTTGCGGACGGTCATCATTTGACATTACGTGAGTTAACGACCGATGCGATACTGACAGACGACGCTAGGACGGAGCTGTCGAAGCCTTAGTTTTTATTTGGCGATGCTATGACTGATCCTTCCATTCTGCTGCTCAAGGAGAGCAGGAGGTTCCGCACAGTGGAAGGGACTCATTATTACCTCCCAGCATGCCGAGAGGGTTCTCGATCGTCGAGCTACGGTCTTTCGCGGTCCCCCGAGTGATGAACTGGGATTTGACCCCAACTCAGGACGGGGTCACCTGTGGCGTCTTTATAGGCTCCTCGGCTGGGTATGGAGTGGAGTGTTCTTGCAAGCGTGTGACGGGTCTGCGCCCTGTCCTGCTGTCCAATGAGCCACCGGCAGGGGAGACGACGGCGGTAGCGGAGACTTTTCGCCATCGCTTCTTCCGCGCTGGTGGGAGATTTCCCCCAAAAGACTTCAGAGCCCCGGGGTGGGTATACTCTGTGCCTGGCAGTGACACTTGGTGGTCTAAGATCACCGACTACGTCCTGGCCGAGAATTCTGACCTCAAGAATTCGGAGCTGTATGTGGTCATTCAAGCCACTCGACACGGTCTGAGGATTAATGATTCCCAGTTCCACAGCATCCTGGAACTGTACTGTGCGGAAATCGACACGTTCTTCACCCCCAACGGTGAACTTGGCATAACCCCTCATGAGATGTATGATGCGTCGGGGTTGCCTTCGGGAGACTTTCCCTATGAGGAGTACGTCCCAGACCAAGATGAGATCGACCAGCTTTCAGACCACTCCCCCTTGGTGGTTGAAACTCTGTGGGAGTTTCTCTGCCATTACCACATCTGTCTCAGTACCTTAGGGGCATCGGATCATAAGGAGAAGAAGAAGAGGACTCCGGGGATCAGTCATAAGAATTGGGCTGATTATCTGTTCCCGGGGAACGATGTCAAGGGGAAGCCTGCTCTCCCGTTAGGTGAGTGTGACCAGGCTGAAGTGGAAAGGAGGATGGCCGAAGGGGAAGCCACAGTAGCTCTTGAGCGTGACGAGGGCGGATTCAAATCCGGAACGGTCTTCCACTCGTTTCACCACCAGGCCAAGTCTCCTATGTCCGGGAAGGCCTTGTTTGCAGGGTATCTCATGCTGTGGCTAAAGAGGTGCGTAATCCCCATTCACTCTTTTGAGGCTCTTCCTGTGGAGGTTGTATATCCGGCGGTTTGCTTAGCCCACGGGAAGTCTTATTCCTTGGTATCGGCGACGATAGCGTGTATCCACCGGGGGCTCCGCACCCTGACGGCCCAATTCTGTCGTGTATCGTATATCGATGAGGGGGAAGGAGAGGTTATCAGGACCCCCAACCCTAGGGTGGGGCTGCCGTATACTTATTTGATGGTATGGTTCGTCTGCCATTGCGAATATTTGATGAGCGCCCCTGCGACTCTTTAGGGAGACAGGTTTGTTCCGTTCGTTGAGCGTTTGGAGAGGTGCTCTTGGAAGTGTAAGGACATTCCTGACGCGCGGAAGACGCTTTCCCATTTTGTCCACTACAACTTCCGCCATTTCTTTCCTTATTTCAGAGGAGGAGGATACGGGGAGTCTCTTAGAGATGTGCCGACGGCGGATTATCACACAGATCTCTTGCGCGGCGCCTTTCGCTGGTTGGTGAACATTCGACTGGGGTATCATATCCTACGAATGGGCTCTGTGTGCTATCTCGAGCTGTATATCCCTTGCAGGTTCGCCCGCCAGTTTGGGTACGACCATTTGTACGTGGGTAACGCCAATCCCCATCTGCACTTCGAAGGAGGGTTGGTGGATGGAGCTCGGGGATGGTTCTGGACTCACGCTGGCGGTACCCATGCCCGCTTTGAGCTACCCGCGAAGGATCATGATTTGCATCACACTCTCCTGTACTGCCGGTGGTATCGGGGTGCCAGTGCTAATCCCGAAGGCTTTTGGTTCCAGGGTTCATGTTTGGCGGAGCAGGGGCGTCCTCCCAGAAGGCCTCTCCGTACTTCGAGACAGAGGGGCCATCAAACCGTTAAGGAGTGGTTGTCCGAGGACCCGGCTGAAGACACTGAAGGTGGCAACAAGGGTCCAGACGAATCTAAGGTGCCCGAGGCCCGAGCTCCCTCTCCTGGTCTTCCGTTGGACCCCCAAAGTGAGCGGGGAGAATCTGACGAGTTAATCCGGGCGGGCGAGCGATTGGAGTGAGCTCGGAGCACAATAGCGGGGCGGATGGGAATGCCCCTTCTATCTCCGAGTAGTTCGCTGCTCTCCAAGCGGCAGCGGGAAATGGCGGCGGAAGGTTCCAAAACGGAAGCGGCCAAGAAGGCCCGTAATGGCCTTTAGTTTCATATGCGCAGTTTCTTCTCTTTTTGGTGTGTACTTGGCTTGTTTTACCTTTAGGTTGAATTCGCCTTCGCTATTTTGCATTTGGGTAGGGCTGCTCATGCCTTCTCGGGCGAACCTGCCTTGGACTTGGCCATTTGGCCTTTTCTCTGCTTTTAGCTGTCTGCGACGTGGGGTCAGGTCAGACCTGTCTTTCGCGTTGCGAATCAAGTGGGATCAAGGGATAACACTTGGCCCAAAACTAGGAATGGCTGATCGTGCATGCGATCAACCGATGCCCCCCCAATCTTCGACTCGCCAGCCGGTGGGTAGCCACTTGAAGGAACTGTCGGGCGTGATGCCCGTCGGGCCGTCTTTGATAATTGTCATCGTCCGTGAGGGTGACGACGTAGGCGACAATCGGATCATTCAGGGATGTGGGAATGTGACGATCGATTGTTGTAGGAGCCATCGCGTGGTAGGCCGCTACCCATCAGTCACCCTAATGGAATGTTAGGATATCTGGAATAGGCCCAATAGTTCAGGAACGTAGGAGTGTGACTATCGACCAAAGTAATAACACGTCGTATGGTAAGTCATTACTTAGGCTGTGCTATCCGCAGGGATAGCGACGCCAGCCATCCGAAGTGATCATTAACCTGATGGTGTTTTGTCGCGATTGGAGCAACTATGGGGACCTACTATCCTTTTCAGGAGGATTGGTAAGTTAATTTTGTCAGAGGTGTTCGTTAACATGACAGGAAAGGTCGTGATTGGAATGACTTTGAAGACCTACCATCCCTTTGAGGAGGATTGGTAAGCTGATTTTGTCGAAGGTGACAGTGGGGGTCCCGCCATCCTATTGAAGAGGATTGGTGGGGGATTGTGGCTCTGGCCCTAACTATTTGAAGGTTTGACCAAGCGGGCTGTTTGATGCAACCCACCTGAAATGCTAGTCTCGCCTGGTTTGAACGGTTCGCCTGTACTGGGGACCTGGCTCAAGAAGTGGAATTCATTTAAACTGTTAAGCTCGCCTGATCCGAGCGGTTCGCCTGTACTGGGAACTTAGCCCCAGAAATGGAAGCGTAGGGCATAGTTTAACCTCTTATACCGGTTGGAGGATGTAAGGACCAGTTTAGACTCATGCACTCATGGGAGTTTGGGAAGAAGAGCTAAGGGTAGTACTTCTTCAGATATTTGCCGTTGATGGGCATCATGATTTTATCGCCATTTGGCTTGACAAGGCGATAAGCTCCATTCGAATAGACTGTCTCTATCACGAATGGTCCTTCCCATTTGGGCTGAAATTTGCCCTTCTTCTTAGAGGTGAGGATCATCGGTCGACGAACGGCCAGTACCAATTCTCCCTCCTTGAAGGCTCGGCGTTTGACTTTCTTGTCGAAAGCCTTGGCCATTCGGGCTTGATAGAACTCAATGTGCTGTTGAGCTTCTAGTCGCTTGTCGTCCAACGCTTCGAGCTCCGCGAGTCATCGTTGGTGATTATCTTCCACCGTTATCCCTGCTGCTAGGGCGACTCGGAGGGATGGGATCTGAATCTCTAAAGGCAACATGGCTTCACAACCGTATACCAATGAATAAGGCGTGTTGCCAGTCGGTGTGCGGACCATTGTGCGATACGCCCATAAGCTTTCGCCTAGCTTTTCATTCCAATCGCGTTTGCTAGTGGAAGTTAGCTTGGTTAAAATCTTGATGATCATTTTGTTGAAGGCCTCGGCCAAACCATTCGCTGAAGGGTTGTAGGCCGTGGATGATAGGTTTTGTATTCGGAACTTGTCGCAAAACCTGGTGAATGCGTGGCTGACGAACTGCGTGCCGTTGTCATGAATGATACGTCGGGGTACGCCATATCGGTATATGACATGGTGTTTGATGAATTTGATCACGTTATTGGTCTTGACTTCTCTTAAGGGGACGGCTTCGGCCCACTTAGAGAAGTAGTCGGTGATCGCAAGGATGAAGCGATGGCCTCTCGCCGATGACGGGGATATTGGTCCGACTATGTCCATCCCCCATGCTTCGAAGGGCCACGACGCTCTCGTCGGGTGCAGATCTTCAGGAGGTTGGTGTATATAGTTAGCGTGGATTTGGCATTCGTAGCAGCGTTTCGCATAAGCGACCGCGTCGCTAACCATTCCAGGCCAAAAGTAGCCTATCCTCCGCAGGCGATCCCAAAGCTTAGGTCCCGGCTGATGAGCTCTGCAAGTGCCGTCATGGGTTTCGCGTAGGGCCTCTTGTGCCTCTGCCTTTGAAAGACATCGAAGCAACAGGCCGTCGTATGACCTCCGATATAGCGTCTTGGTGGTCGAATCATAGTAGAACCTCGAGGCACATCGTCAGATAGACTCTCTCTCCTTTGCGTCTTCAGGCAATATGCCGTACAGAACGTAATCGATGATCGAGAGACGCCAATCCTCCTGATCGGGCTGATCCGGGGTTTGATGGGTGGCGTTCGCCTTTGGGACGTCTTTTAGTCGAAAGAGTCTTCGGCTGGCGACTGTGACCCGTTGGGTCGTTCCTAAGGCCTGGGCCAAATTAGCCGCCAAGGATGCAAGGGCGTCCGCATGTGTGTTTTTGGAACGGAGCACATGCTCAATGCGGAAACTCTCGAATGACCCCACTAGTTTGATAGCCGCTTTGTGGAACGGGATGAGATCGTCATTCCTGACTTCATATTCGCCAGTCATTTGCTTAACGATGAGTTGTGAGTCGCCGTAAGCTTCCAGATGCTTTATCCCTAACTCTCTGGCCAACTCAAGCCCTATGAGCAACGCGTTGTATTCAGCCATGTTGTTTGTGCATGGTTCTGTTAAAGAAAAGGCTCGGGATAACACGTAGCCATGCGGGGAGGTGAGGACCACCCCCACTCCCGCAACAATGGAGCTGCTTGTGCCTGCATGAGACGCGCCGTCAAAGAACATCTGCCACCCCTCCGGTGATGAGGTCACATTGGCTTCGGGGGGTTCATCTGGCAGATCTTCAAATAGGTCGGTCTTCGCCCCCAGCGGGTGACTAGCCATGAGATCGCAGATGACCTGTCCCTTGACTGATTTTTATGGCATGAAGTGGATGTCATATTGAGAGAGCAGAAGTGCCCACCTGGCTAGACGCCAATTCAGCGATGCAGGTTGTGTCATGAAGACCCGGATGGGGTTCATCCGGGAGATGACATGGATTGTTTAGCCAACCAGGTAGTGCCGTATCTTTTGGATGGCGAACACTAAGGCCAGACACTCCTTTTCGATCATCGGGTACCGCTGTTCGGCGCCTTGCAGGGTTCTGCTCAAGTAATAGATGTCTTGCTCGTGGCCCGCATCGTCGTTTTGTACCAAGAGGGCGCCTAGAGAATGTTCCATGGCCCGTATATATATGAGGAATGACCTCCCTGAGATTGGCGCCGCAAGGACAGGCGAGTTCGAGAGATAAGTCTTGATTTCCTCGAAGGAATTTTGGCACGGCTCGTCCCACACGAAGGAAGTACCTTTCTTCATTAACTTGGAGAAGGGTTGACATTTGCCCGAAAGATTTGAGATGAACCTTCGGATGTAAGCCAATCGTCCTTGAAGGCCTCTTAATTCTTTAAGATTTCGGGACGGTTGAAGCTCTTGAATAGCTCGCACCTTGTCTGGGTCGATCCGGATTCCTCTCGTCGTGACGACGAACCCGAGGAACTTGCCGCTAGACATCCCTAAGAATGACTTAGTAGGATTCGTCTTGAGTTAATGAGTCCTCATAAGTTCGAACATCGCCCTCAAGTCTTGGAGGTGGTCCTCCTTACGGTGACTCTTCACGACCAGATCGTCCACGTAGCATTCGACCGTCTTCCGCAGATGATCTCGAAAGATCATACTCATGGCGCGTTGATAGGTTGCGCCGGCGTTTTTGAGTCCGAAGGGCATAATGGTGTAGCAGTACACCCCCATAGGAGTTCTGAATGAAGTGTGTTTCTCGTCCTCAGGGTGCATTTTGATTTGATTGTACCCCGAGAAAACGTCCATGAAGGACATCCTCTCGAATCCGCACGTGTTGTTAATGATGACATCCGTGATGGGCAGGGGAAATTCGTCTTTGGGGCACGCAGCGTTGAGGTCCCTAAAGTCGATGCAGATACGGATCTTACCATTTTTCTTCAAGACCGGAACAATATTTGCCACCCAGTCAGGGTGTTGTTCTTCCCTGATAAAACCGGATTCAATCAGTTTCTTCACTTCGGCCTCTATTGCCTCCATGATCTGAGGGCGAAACCGCCTCTGCTGTTGCTTGACTAGTTTGGCGTCTGAGCCGATGTTAAGGCGATGCGTAGCGACCCGCGGATCCAGGCCGGGCATGTCCTCATAATTCCACGCGAAGACGTCAATATACTCCCGTATGAGGGCAATAAGATCTTCTTTCTCCTGGGGAGGCAAACTGTCGCTAATGAATATGGGCTTGGGATTCGCCTCACTACCCATGTTCACTTGGAGGACCTCGTCCTCAGTCGGCGGTTCACGTTGCTCAAAGCGATTGTTCCACTAGGCATTAACATGGCGATCCCATGTCTCATCATAGAGTGGAAGTTGTTCATCCGCCGCCATTTCGGCGGGATCCATTGCAGCCATGTTGACTGTGAGGTTATCGAACAGATCCCTTACGCTGACATCCGAGTCCCATGCCGAGGTTGCTGACGATTGATCCCCTGAACATGCATAGTCGGAATCTTCATTGACGTAAAAACACAAATCCGACGAGGAGGAGTAGCCTAAGCCTCTCCTAGTCCTGTTGAAGTAATTTGAGGGTTTCACTTTAGGTACGTAAGCGAGTCGGATGACCGTCTTGTGTCCTCGGCCGTAATTCAGGCCTTCTAAACGAGTGAGGTCATACCCCATGTCGCTCATCATGCGTTTTGCAATTCGGCTGTATTGCGAAAACTAGGGCGCTGGGTCTTCATCTTCAGACTCGTCCCATAGCGTGCGCAGGGGATGATCAATTCGACCGAAGATAATATCTTTTCGATAATTATTCCGGGCTGGCACGACGAACACATCTTGTGATGACTTGATCGGCTGTGCTTTGGCGACGTATGACGAGCATACTGGCAAGTGCAGGGAAGGATCACTATAGAGTTCTGACCATAGGTCGTTGGGCGCATCATCCTCGGATGTGGAGCAAGACGACAAATAAGCAAAGTCGGATTTCTCATTCATGATAATTTCCTCTGCCTGAACACCATTGGTTACATTGTGACTCTCATAACCGATTACAGTTGACTCGAAGTCATTCAGGATTAGACTGTCGTCGTACTCAGGCTCGCTGTCTGCCTCGTTGCCACTCTCCAGCTCCTCTACTGGTGGCTCGTCGGGGTCTTGATACAGCAGAGAATCTGTGAAGTAGTTTTCGACGCCTTTAAAGGGCTACTTGTCGGCCACTACCGTCTTTACTCGCTCGTAATCGTCCATATACTTCAGGCATTGGTGAAGGGTGGATGGGACTATTCGGTTGCCATAGATCCACGGGCGTCCTAAGAGCACATTGTAGGAAGGCTCGGCATCGATGACGTACCAGGTCACCTCCGTCTTCATGTCGCCTATTCGACATTTCAGGCGGATCTTGCCCAACGGTCGTGTCCCCGTGGCGTTAAAGCCAAAAATGGTTGTGGTGGTCGAGGACAGACGTTTTGGAGGTATCCCCAAGTGCTTGATCAGCTTCAGGGGTACTATGCTCAACGCAGAACCCGGGTCGACTTGGATCCGATCCACTTTCGCTGACCCGATGTATCCCGTGAAGTACAGCGGTCGATCATGAAACGTGCTCTTGATGAGCATGTCCTCAGGAGTGAAAGTGATGCACGGGACCCGTCTCTCAGAGACCTGGCAACAATTCGCACATTCTTGTTCTGCCTCTGTCTCTTTCGAGAAATGGGTGGAGAAAACCTCCGAATCGGCCAGTGCCTCTTGTAGAGCTTGCCTGGTAGGCCTGGATAGCCGTAAGAGATCATACATAGTGATTCGCGCAGGGATGCTCTTCAGTTGTGCGAGCACATTGAACTAGAAAGGTTGGTGGCTTGAGCCCGGTCCGTCTGGATTAGGAGGGGTAGTTGCTGCTGGCCTGGTGGGAGGTCCTGCCGAGTTCTCCGCCCTCACGGGATATTCCTTCGCGAATTCCTTCCCCGCTCTCGTGGCGAGGACAGTGGCTTCCTCTTCGGAGTCGGTCAAGGCGGTATTCGCTGTCCTCTCCCCACCTAAAATAGGGGAGACGACATTACACTGTTTCCCCTTAGTCCCTTTCGAGGGCTTTGTAGTCCATTGTTCGTCATTGACGAGGTCCGGATGGACCCACATCATCTGTCCCGACGGCAGAACCTGCGGAGCTAAGCCTTTCTCACGCTGGTTGTGAGGGTCATCGTTGGTGATCCTCAAGACAGCCTTGGGAATAGGAATTATTCCCGTAGGAGCTTGGACCTCTGGGAGATTTGTTCCAAAGCTCAAGGTGATCATGTTCGTGATCACCTGGTTTTGGACCTTCTCCTTCTTTAGGACCCCCGCGTCGTAGAGGGCATGGAGCTTATCCTTGAGGATGTAACACTTGGTCATGTGGTGGCCCAAGAATCTGTGGTAGGCACAATAACTCGAATCATTGGTTTTGTCCACCTTCTCAGGTTTCGCGGCTTCTGGCAATTTAATTCGCCCACTCTTGAGCAGAGTGTCGAACGTCGCCACCACCTGAACCTCTTTGAAGTCGTATTGCCGCGGGGGGCGTTGCTCAAATTATCTAGGCTTCGGCGCCGGGGCAGAGTCAACGGCCATAATCTCTTTTCCTCTGGACCGAGGGGGATTCTTTGGCGCGGCTGGTTCTGCAGCTCCTTTCTTGGGCTGCGGCTCTTCGGCCTCGAGCCTTTTGATCATGTTTTCTACTTGCTCGCCTTGACGAACAAGCTCTTTCCATGTCCGGGTTTCTACCGCGCCCACTTTGGATAGGATGTGGATCGAGAGATTATTACGACACATCTCGATTAGCGTGGATTCGGAAACTTGGTCTCGACAGTGAAAAGATCGGTTGCGGAACCTCTTCACAAAGTCGTTGACTGACTCCGACTTTCATTGCTTTTCGGCGAGGAGGGTGGCTATTGACACCTCGGTATCATCGTCGAAGAAGCGGGCGAGGAAGAGCCTTTCAATATCGGCCCACGACTTAATAGAGCCAGGTTCTAGTTTGCGTAACCATTCAAAGGCCACCCCCTTGAGGGTGCCTATGAACAGCCGAGTGAGAATGGCATCATTCCCCGTGAGGAATCCGGTCTGCGCCATGAAGTAGTAAATATGTTGCGATGGCGAGCCCTTGCCGTCAAACTGCACCAAGCTAATTGGCTTGAACTTCGCCGGGTAGGGGACCGTATCCCATTCGACAGGGTAGGGTCGGACCACTCCCAGCTTGTTCATGTTCTGCTGAAGCTTGAGTGCGTTGAGTTGGTTTTGGAACTCGTCGAGCCTTTTGTCGCGGGTGCTACCCCCTGTATGCGACGTTCCCAGCGACGTCTTGGAAGAGTAATCGGATTGTGGATTACTATTATCTTCCATCTTAGTCGTGGGATGGTGAGGATGTACCCACTCTTTATCTCCTGTTCGCCGGGGTAAGGGACGTTGGGTTCTCTTCTTCTTCTTCTTTTTGTTCAGAAGTTGTACCATCATCTCCCTTAGGGAATCTATGGTCTTCTGTTGCTCTTCGAGCTTCTGAGCGACCGTCTGGTCATGGGTGAGTTCAGTCATGTGCACCCCTGCCATCGCGTCCTGACTTGAGTGCGAGGTTTGAGACGTGGCCGCCACCGAGTGAACCTCGTCTTCGCCGCAGGAGGGAGGGGCTAAGGTGGAGTAATCAAACCCAATGCTTACCCCTCTACGACTACGGGTACGCTAGTATATGCCCTCTTGCCGGTGTCGGGCGAACCGAGGGTTAGGCCTCAGGACGGAGTCCGAATCCGGAGAGTCGGAAAGTACCGCCTTACCCTTGTCCATCATGTTGATTGTAGCGGACGGGAGTTCTAGGTCGTCGGCAGCGCGTCCTTTTTGGTGACGACGCTTTCGACAGGAGGGCTTCGGTCGAGAAGGTTGTTCAGAAAGTCTCTCAAACACCGAAGGCTTCGCCGTTCCTATGCATTGGCAGTCGGCGAGTACCGTGTGGATGAGCCTTTCGTAATGGCACTGAGGACTCACCTCATGTATGGTGCGTTTGCGAGTTAAGTATTCTCGGAGATCTTCTGCGGGTGGTTAGTGACAACCCCCAGCATCGGAAGGATCGCTTGGGTGAGTACACGAGAGATCTTTGAATGTACTCTCTAGTGCACGCTGGGTGGAATGCTGTGGTGCTGGAGTTAGGCGATCCCGCCTTGACGGGCGAGTCTTCGCATTTGGACGAACTCCAGCGCGTAGGCGAGTTTCGACCCTTCGTTTGAACGAGCGGGTTCGCGAGGTGTCGTCTACTTCCTTGCCTTTGCGTTTATCCGCCAAAGGGTTATGGCAAGGCTCGCCAGCCTTCGGGGATTCGCCTATTCTGGTAGGCTCGCTCGCTCGGGGTGGTTTATTCGCGTCAGGGATGTGACCTGAGAAGCGAAGTCCACCTGAGCAGGTGGCCCCGTCCTTCTTGGTTGGCGCTCCTGATTTGGAGGGCCTCCCGATGTCAGGCAAGTTGCTCTCTCGTCTAACGCTTCTCGGGCCTGTATGGTAATTCAAGCCATTGTGTGAAGCGGAGGTTTGGGCTTCCTGCCCGAACAGCGTCTGCCGTCGCTGTTGGCTAGCTCTTCCGGCGGAGAGAGCATCCGCACGGGCTGTGGTAGTTGAGTCTGTGCCGGAATGAACCGGTGTTCCCTCCGGGACAAATGTCTGCGGGGGCCGTTTGGCGACCCATCTGGCAGATCCTTGTCCCTTGCTTTCGATCTCGGGCTTGGCCTTGATCGATTCTGAGGGAGCGGGTTCCCCTGACGAGACCCGGGTGGGACCCTCAGGTGCGGAGGCTTTAGCCGTTAGAGGTCGGCCTCGGCGCACGACTCTGTGGCGCTTACGGGACGCATCGCCACCGGAGGAGGAGGAAGACAAGTACTCTTCGTACTTGGCTTGGTCGAACTCGATCTCTAGGGACTCCACAGTCGTCCCAACAGCGACTTCGTCGAACTGAGCCACCACCATTTCGTTTGATGAAACAGCTTCTCCCACTGTGGTCGCCATCTTCTGTAGCATGTAAATTTGATTTTTTGAAAATAGGGAACTTCGTTTGTATTGATAAGAAGGCTTATTATA
Organism: Asparagus kiusianus; assembly: GCA_022839385.1. Lineage (NCBI taxonomy): Eukaryota > Viridiplantae > Streptophyta > Magnoliopsida > Asparagales > Asparagaceae > Asparagus > Asparagus kiusianus. The sequence continues at coordinate 1,944,071 of BQKN01066072.1, forward strand.
AACTAATGATCAAATATTTACAACAGAAGCAGAGGGAATGCCCTCTTTGTTTAGTGTGGGGACTTTTGGTGGCTATAGGATGCTTCGCTCGATGCTCGTGTCGAGTCTGCTTCCCTTGGACAGTCCGACCGAGGTTGCTGAGGAGCTTCAGTACGCAGTAGAAGCTCGAGTCGATAGAGTTTGGATCTCCTAGTCCGTCGGTGATCAGGGCTCGGAACTAGGAAATAGTGCTGCAATGCAAGGATTTTGCAAAGAGCTCGGTCTCGATTGCTCTTTTTCTCAAAGTTTTTCTCGACCTCCTTTTGGTTTTGCGGGAAGAGGCTTTTTTAAATGGAAGAGAGAGACAGCTTGACTGCTCCTTAAATTATGGAATGTGACCATACATTGTTCGGAGATATCCTGCTGTTCACTCGTACCACGAGCGGTCATTTGAAGAGTTGTACTTTTGCATCACGTTACGTAGGAGTGGGAAGGCCTCTCCTCGTATGTGTGACAATGGCTGTCGGACACTCGAGTGAATCTGACCAACCGCCGAGCGCCGGCGGCTCTTGCCCTCTGCTTGGACAACTGAGGTGAGTCGCATTTATGAGGGTGCAGGCTGCTTTGATACCTGTCCGCTCACTTTGTACTGTGGGCGGTTATTCGGCAGGCCTGGAATGCCGTGTCTTCTCTCTTCAGGTCGAGAGAGGTGGGAAAGCATGTCCCTGGCACTCGAGTGGGTTTGGACAGCTCGCCAAATACTGGCGGACTCGTCTCTTGACTCAGACAGCCGAGGTGAGTTGCATTTATGAATGTCCAGGTTGACTCGACACATGCCCAATCCTTCGTACTGTGAGCGGCCGCTTGACGGTCCTGGAGTACTGTTCCCTCTCCCTTCGGGTCGAGAGAGGTAGGAAAGCCAATTTCAGCCCGTGGGGTAGCAGACATCTGGCCTTATTAGCGGCCTTGGGGTTCGCTGGCGGATTCGAATGCAGACTCGGTCTGGCGAGTTGTGATAAAGGGTGAATTCGCGTAGCTTTGGGCGACTTCCCTTTATAGGCGGATTTCTTGCGAGTCCACGGAGGTATTTTTTACCGTCTACACCATGATGTTTATATTTAATGCTAGAATGAGGATATTTTCGCTTAATTCTTAGTCTTTTGGAACACGTGGTATATACATGGGGGGTTCCTTGTCTGGATTTTTTGCCCGATGTACTAGTTCCACCAGATTAGGGTCTGAACGGGAATATTATCATTTTAGATTGTAAAGTATGAATATCCCTATAGGTTCATCTAGAGATTCATACCCCGAGATGGATATGTTTTTTGAATTTCGAGGACGAAATTCTTTTAAGGGGTGAAGAATGTAAAACCCCAAAATTTTTATAAGGAATAGGTGTGAATTATTAGTAATAAATAATCCATTTGTGATAAATAATCATATATATATTAGATGAATGTGACTATCAGTGTTTGGAAACCCAACAAGCATTTATATGTGAGAGAAATTGAGTGGTTTGAACAGCATGTGACAAATCAAATCCAGGTTGGCATTTTTCTTCTGAGCGGTCGACCGTAGTGGACGCGACTGTAAGCGTATAAAATTGCCTATAAGTCCCTTAGCTTAGCTCGGTACGATGATTCGACAAATCAACGGACGTTCGAGCAACGAAGCGAACTAACGAGGCTACGAAGCCAACGAACGGCACGCAAGCAACGGAATACGTTCGCGTGCGGGACCAAACCAACGGTTCGGAAAGTTAACGAGTCGTCCGACAACAAAACAGACCTGAACTCAAACACCGAAGCGGATCTACTGCCAAATGAAGATTCGGGCAATCGAATCAAGACCCGAACAAATCAACGAAAGTTCGAGACGACGAAGCACATAAGCGACGGAACACGTTCGCACGTGGAATCAAACCAACGTTTCGGGGAATCACCGAGTCATCTAAACAAGAGCGAACT
>BQKN01066072.1:1961019-1974099 GCA_022839385.1 Asparagus kiusianus
GAGATAATACCCGTCATACCACGTAGATCTGTTCGGATCGAGATTGCACGGTGGTCCACGGTAATCAACCCCGGCACAGGCAAACAACCCACAAAGCAAGAGACCGGATAACAGGATCTTGTGATTTGTTCGATAAAAGAGAGAAGTTATAATTTTGATTTCTTTGTTTTATTTTGATTTTTATTGTAAGCCGGATCTTATAAAAAGACCGGATCTCTTTGTAACGCATAAAGTTGTTAACTGAGTGCAATGGAATCGATAATGAAGAAAGATCCAACTTTTCACGCGAACAGCGACGGTCGACCACACATCATTCTCACGCACAGGAAACCTTTTTCCTGTTGTGCGGTCGACCGCACGGGGCGCGGCGGTCGACCGCCCAACAAGCAGAGAGTTTTTTGGGTTCGGGTCCATTCGGGTTTCGGGTCAGGTTTGTGGGGTTAGTATATATGCTAATGAACCCAAGAGAGCCTCTTTTCATCTGAAATCAAAAACCCTAGCCCCCCTCTCTCCCCTCCAACCCTAGTTCTCACTTCTTGGTAATTTGGAAGGAGCTTTGAAGGGTTTTTCAGTGGATTTTTGGTGGATTCAGCGAAAGGGATCATCTTCCTTCAGATCTAGGGCTTTGTTCTCATCAGAGGCGAGTAATATCTCGCCCAACTTCACCCCTTTTCGTTTTCATGCTTAAATTTAGGTTTTTAATCCGGTTTTATTGGGCTAAAAATCGTATTTTATGTAAATATGGTAGATCATTATGGCATAAGATGTGAGAATCAAGTATTTCAGATTTTTAAAGCTTTTATTAATGAGATCTAGATCTAAAAATGTTCTTAGCAAGTTAAATCATGTTTGTACTATTTTAAAGACATCTAAATCATGTTTATATTTGTTTGGAATCATGATGATAGATTTTAAATGTTTAAAATTCGTAGTTTTCTGTCCTATGACTTTGTATAAATGTTAGATTTACGTTAATATAGGACTCGTCGAGTTTGATTAAGTTTTGAAGCCGACAAAAACCCTAACTGGGCTTCTGTCAGCTTCGCGGTCGACCGCAGTGGACGCGGCGATCGACCGCTCTGAGATATTTTCCAGTAGAAAGTTTCTGCTCCTTGAGCGGTCGACCGACATGACCTCAACGGTCGACCGCCACTCAGTTTTAAGCACAGTGATTCCCGACGCTGTGAGCGGTCGACCGGAGTGGCCTCTGCGGTCGACTGCCGCACAGTTTTGTGCATGCTGACTTTCTGTTGATCTTTTCGCATGTTCGAGAGATCACCTCGTTCATCTTCCACTAGTTTATGATGTTAGTGACTTATCTACACATGGGGGTTGACTTGTGACACAAATTTAGACCGCACATTGAAACACGTGTAAGATTGTGATATGTATACCTTTCCTCATGTACTAGTAATAAATACGCCTCTTCGTTCATAGTCCATGTGTTGAGCATACATTATTATTAATCCATGTGTTGGATACTTATCATCTCAGTCATGTGTTGGACCTGCATTTTATTCAGTCCATGTGTTGGACATGCATTACCTTTAGTCCATGTGTTGGACATTTTTGCTAAACCTTGAGCATGATACACATTTGGGTTTTGAGCATGACAAATTAATATAGTTGGACATGATAGCTACCTAGGCTGTGCATGACACTTATTCTAACTGTGTAACTTTGACATAACTGTGATTTTTGGTAGAGATGGGATTGTTATCTTTTCCTTATTGTTCATGTATTAGACTCCGGGTTGGTACTTAGGGATTTTCAATTTGAGATACAATGTATATACATGAGTGTTTCCTTGTTTGAATTATTTCGCTCGACGTACCTATGCTCGTATTGAAATTTTCTAAGTACTAAAACCCATTATTTTTAGGTCAATTGATTATATATATGTGTTTTGTGATAACTGTATTTTCTTATACAACGAGCCCTATCCCTTAGGGTTGGTTGTGATGTTACTCGCTAGCACTTTAACGCTCGTTGTCCCTCCCCCTTTCAGGTCATGAGCCAAGAATCCGGAGAGTCGCAGGTTGATGGCGACACACTTTAGTGTTCCGCTGTCTATTTTAGCTATGTATTATTTTGGAGCTCCGTTGTAGTTATGTTTGACATTTGAGGACTATTTTCTAGATGTTGTAAAGGCTGTATGCCTTATTTCCTTTACTCAGACATTCTGTATTTGAGGCTTGTTGAGAACTCTAGTTTATCTACTTCAGCCATTGACTCTGTATTTCTGTATGTTGGATGATGAGATATTTATGTGGTTGTTATCATTTCATCAGTTGTCACTTGTATTATCTTTTACTTGCTATTGTACCTACACCTGTTGTTGACTCTACTAGAGAGATGTTAATTGTGATGGTGAAACATGTTATTGCACGGTGTGGTGCATGGCAGGTTTGACATTCTTGGTTTTACCTTGGACTGCAGCCTTGTGTGAACCTAGGGGCGTCACATCAAGTACTACCATCCTAGCGGCTATGGGAGCCATCAAATCTATCAAGTACTGGGGAGCCTGCTACGACTCAGGTGTAGCCTGTTGCGACTCAGGTGGAGCCCGGTGCGGCTCTGCCTGATTAGCTCTCCGAGTACGAGGTCAACCACGTCCAGCCATCTAAGCATATAGAAGAAGGTTTATAAGTCCTCGAACAAAACATATAAGAATTTCATATCATATATCATTCACTCAAATATTTTTAATATCACAAAAAAATAATTGTAATTTTTGAACAAGCGTATATAATATCCTCACTCATTCTAGAATTTCTAGCAGACTCTATACACAAATCTTAAGAAACTCTACTCTAACTCCACGACTCAACGCAGGATGATCCTATGGATAATGGAACTAGAGCTTTGATACCAACTGTGACGCACCTAGTTTCAATAAGGCTACAGTCCAAGGTGAAACTAAGAATGTCAAACCTGTCAAGCACCAAACACCAAGCTACAACATGCTTCACCATTACAGCCACTACCTATCTAGTAGAATCAACAACAGGTATAGGTACAAAACAGGCAAAAGAGAGTATATAGAAAGAAAACTAAACAATAGATACTTAGAAGAATAATCACTACCATTGAGATAAATGGATAAGTCTCTAAAAAGGTAATATATGAACTGAATACAAATGTCTCGACATAAGAATCAAATAAAATGGTATTAAGGCACATTGCCTATACAAAACTAGAATAAAAACTCAAACGTTTCATAAATATATCTATTGTGGAGTTCCGACATAAACTACTAGTAAAAATTAAAAATGATAACTAGAACAACTCCATCAAGCTACGGCTCTCCGTGCACCTGACTTGTTACCTGAAAGTGGGGAAAAAACAAGCGTCAAAGCGCTATAGTATGTAACATCTCAACCAACCCTAGGGAAAAGGGCTAGAAGGATAAGAAAATATCTGATATTACATATAGATAGCCAAACATCGACTGTAAAAATAAAATAGAGGTTTGATGTTTAGAAATTTACAACACGAGTATAGGTATGCCTCCCTTAGCTCAAATTGTAAATAGCTAAATATCAAATTCAAAAGCTACAACATTGAGTAATAACTCTATCTCCAACCGAAATATCAATGACCTGAATATGTCAATTACATACTCAACTCGTGGTCTGCAATAAATAAATATCCAAAGTATGATCTGTAATAGCTTAAAGTCCAACACGAGGACTGTAGTGGATTATAGTCCAACACGAGGACTTTGATGATTATAGTCCAACACGAGGACTTTGATAGCTTATAGTTCAACACGAGGACTTTAATAGTTTATAGTCCAACACGATGACTTGATAGCTTATAGTCCAATACGAGGACTGTAATATGCAAATAGTGTCAGAAATCACATATATACCATTCACCCTCATGCTCCGGTGAATAAATCTAAGACTCATATCTTAAGTCAACTCATGTATACAAATCTCAGTGTATAACAAACCCATATAACCTAGATATTTTGCCAGCCACACAAACGTAAGCACAACAGGACAAAAGTAGGAAAAAAATCTCCCAGCGGGTGACCGCCCGTGTTCGACCGCAACTGGAGCAGAAGCTTACTGCTTCTGTACACGACACGCGGTCGACCGCCACGGTCGATCGTGTAAAAGCAGAAACCCTAGTTCAGGTTTTTGTTCTACGTGATTTGATCCAAAAACTTTTGTGCGTTGTTTATATACATTATCAATCCTTCATAAGTGATTTAGCATAACCAGAACATGTAAATTTCAGTCTACTTACTATAGATAAAACGAATCAAATCTTAAACATGTAAATTTCGTCTCGAAATCTTCAAAAACAAAAAAAATCTTTCTTACAAAACTCTTGTTAGAAATAAACTCGGATCTAGATCTGTATTAAGAATTTCGCGGGTGAGCTTTATTAACTGAAAACACGTTCTCTTTGCAAAAATACAACATATAGATCTATTTTTATACATAATCTAGTATGTTAGGCTCACAAATCACATGAAAAATATTATTAAAACATTTAAAAATATGGGTATAGGGTTGGGCGAGATGAAACTCGCCTGAGGGATGATGAACAACTACAAAAAAGCTAAAAAATATCCTCCTATGCCAAAAACCGCTGGATCCCGCTCAAACTCTTCGAAATCCGCCGAAATCACCAAGGAGAAGGGGTTAGGGTTTGCAAGAGGAAAGGAGGAGGCTGCTAGGGTTTTCTGTGGTGAAGAAGAAGCTCTCACGAATATAAGCCCACAAACCCGACCCAAAATTCAATAAGACTCGACTAGGAAAAACTAGAAAAACTACGTACGGTTGACCGCGCAAGAGATAGAAGCTTTCTGCTTCTGCTGCGCGCCCGACGGTCAACCGTGCAGGAAATTTTCTGTTGGTGCATATTGTTTGTGTGCTGGTCTTATCAATCTATCTTTCTCATATAAATACACTCGTTTGATCCCCAAACACTTGTTATCACATTCATCTATGATATAAACATATATTTCACAAAAAAAATTTATTCACTATATTTTACGAGGTTTTACACTTATGAACCAGGTAATCATAGAGATCACTCCATGTTAACTCAGGTAGCTTGCTTATGCATGCACAAGAATCTCTAAGTGTTAGAGATTGGCGAGCCTAATTGGCTGGACGACCTCATGCTGAAGATGGGGTTCATCGTCTGAGCGCACTCGGACACTTGGGCAAGGCTCATGTGTGATACGAGGTTCGTCGGTTGGGCGAGCCTCATCATTCATGCGAGCTTTGACATTCGGACGAACTTGGTTTTCAAAGATAGATTTGTCGTCTAGGTCGAACCACGTCTTGGACCCTTAATTGTTTCTCTTTAATAGTGCTAGTCTAAGGTTGAAGGCGAGATTCATCATTTCGACGAGGTTCGTCTCTTCGTTGAGCCTGAGTCTTCCTATTCTGAGCGGCAGGGCAAATTTGCACTGGTTATTTTGGACGAGTCTCGTTTTGAAAGCGAGGTTCATCAACCGAGCATATTTGAATGCAGGAGTGAGGCTTGTTGTTTTGATGAGCCTCATGTTGAAGACGAGGTTCGTCATTCGAGCACCTTTGGATGTAGGGGTGAGGTTCGTCATTTTGACGCGCTTCAGCTAACTGACATTCGGCAGACTTGCGGGACTTATACGTGTTGTCTCGTGGCCGATAGTAGAAATCGTCCAACGAGACCAAGGCTCGAGCCTTACGGTGAGCCTGATTCTGTCGTCGATGTTGTCTTGCACGTCTGGAAAGCGGCTTAACAGCGGGTTTCGCAGTAGCTAAAGTTTGGCGAGGTTGCTCAATAGCAACAACCAATGTTCTGCGAGGTTACTTAACAACCCACCTCTTAGCTTGACAACTAGTTTTCAGAGCATTTTCTTTGGGAGGCAAAGATTTCTCCTCGAGACTAACTCGAGTATAAGATCTAAATATAATCTATAATATCATAAATGATAATTTATTAATAATATAATGCTTAATATATTATATATTGTTATATTGTATAAATAATAATATACTATATTGAATTGTATTAAATAAAATATATTATATTATAATATAAATAGTATTTTAATTTATAATTTTTAAAAATATGTTTAATATATTCATATAATATACTCAATATGTTTACCAAAATATATTATTTTATAATCTATTTTAGTAAACAATGTCCTATTAATTTAATATTTTATATTAATATGTTATATTATATTAATAAAAATAGTATAATATAAAACTTATAAATTAAAAAATATATATTATTTTAAATTGACATAAGATTATAAAATGACTATAATATTATATATTTACTAAAATAGTATATAACAAATATATATTACTAAATATAATATAATATAAATATAATTAACGTATATTAAATCAAATTTGTATAATACAATAAAATTAATGTTATGTCAAAGTTAAATATTATATTAAATTATAAATAAAAAAAATTTAAATTATCAATTAAATATTATAATATAATATCTTTTATTATAATATATAAATAATGTAATGCTTAATCTGTTATATATTATTATATTGTATAAATATTAATGTACTATACTTTTTATCACAATATTAATATAATATATTAAACTATTTTAAGTTTAATATAATATATTATAAATATTATTTTAATTTTCAAATACTTTAGTCTTTGTTTAATATATTAATATAATATATTGAAATATGTTTAATAAAATATAGTATATTTTATTTTATTTTAATATATAATAATACATTAATTTAGTATCTTTTGTTAATATGTTATATTATATTGATAAAAATATAATAAAATATAAAAATTTATAAAGTTAAATATAGGACAAATTTTCAAAATCAACCTTTTTAGCATTTTAAATAGCAAAATCGACCTCATTTCATTTTATTCAGCAAAACCGACCCTTTTCTTCTGAAAAGGGTCGGTTTTGCTGTAAGAAATTTTTTACGACATACACGGGACTGCTAGTCCCGTGTATTTCAAAATACACAGGACTAGCAGTCCCGTGCACTTTACAGAGAGCTGCAAAAGACTGGGCACAATGAAATGCACGGGACTAGCAGTCCCGTGCACTTTACAGAGAGCTACGAACGAAGTGCACGGGACTGCTAGTCCCGTGCACTTCCTGGGCACAATGAAATACACGGGACTAGCAGTCCCGTGTATTTCCTGCACATAATGTGCATGTATTTCTGCTGCGGGAAAATTCCATGTACAAACTCATTTCAAATGCAACAATCATAAATTACACCATTGCATAAACATATATATCAATTCCCTATACAAACTCATATGTTAATTCCCTGTATAAACACATATATCAAATCTGAAAATTATAAAATACACCACAAACTTACGAATCCAAATCCAACAAATCACGCCACAAACCCACTTACAAATCTAATAAGTCACACCACAGTCTCCGCTACAAATCCAAAAACCATCTATTCTCCTGAAATACATTTGTAATGTACATATCAAAATAGGATTGTAATTTATATAACAATACCAATTAGCTTATATACATCCAAGAACTCTTCTCCTCCTCCTTTGTCTTCGGCCTCCTCCATCCCGACCTTCGATGAGTTCATGATCCGGTTGCGTTTGTGGTTGTGACGGTCCAGCTCCGTCATCAACACGTTGGGAAGGCCCAGCTTCATTGTCGTTTCTGCGTCGTCCTCGTCTTTGTCGTGGTTGACGTGTGTATACTAATTGCGCTACCTCTCGTCCATCATGAAGGTCTTCATGAGTTCAATGTAAGGCTTGGTGAAGCCTCTACATTATCGACTGATATATTGGTGCATGTTTCTGTGCTTCGGGATATGTACCTGCGAGAGATAATTCAAAAAAATCCGAAATGCAAAAATTACTGTAAAATTCAAATTATAATATGTAAATTTTATATTTAATTCTATATTACATGCTCGAGCCAATTCCAAGCCACGATTTGTAATGGTTTGAACATCATCTATTGTTGATACCTGCAAATTTTTAAAAAAAAAATAATTCAGCAATATTAAAAAATACTAATAAAAATGAATAAATTTGAAAATACTTACTAATTCTCTCTCATCTATACCCCGAGGCACATATCCTCTTTGCAACTCAACCGGGGATGTGGTCGCATGGAGTATCCATCTTCTATTTATCCTCCAATACCATGTGTAGTAATCTGATTCCTGGGGAGTTGGCTCGATTTGCTCAACAATACAAAAATGTCTATCATTCCATCTGTGTATATAATTTTGATGCTCAGCTACCCAGTCCTTTTGTTGGCCTCCTTTCTTCGCCTTCCTCTCTATTTTTTCAACAAATTACGGAACATGTTGTGCAAGACCAAATTGTCGAAGCACGCGGTCTGGTACATGCATTTCTACTATCTCGAAACATATTAGAGGAACTCTGGCTCTTCATATAACTGGGTATTCTGTGCATATCGGGGGTAGATGATCGAGAAATGGGGTGTAGGGCTCCCATTCCATCTACAGAGTATTACATATAATTGTTGCATATCATTAAAACGAAAGTTGATATATAGAAGAAAAAACTCATTTTTATAGAAATGATACCTGAAAAATCTTCATGCGGTCAAGCTCATTTCGGTAGAAATCTAACTGTCTAGCCGGGGTCTCGTCAAAACATTTTTGGACATTCCATCTGTGTTAGTTTCAAAATTTAGTACCAAATGAATAACTACAATTATATTTCCTGTTTCTCTCATCTTGCTCATTTGCATGCTCTACTTCATTCTTCTCGTTGAAATAACATTTTACATAGTAGTTGGTTGCATTAGTTTTTACAAGCTTGAATTTGACCCGATTTTTTATAGACCATTCTCGCACCGCAAAGATCAATGCTTCCTTGCTCTCGAATAGGTCCCCTTTTTTAAAAGTGAAGTCCTCAGGCCGTTGAAAGTTTGGACCAACATCAACAAATTCAGCTTGCGAAGTATTTATCCAATCTTCATTATGAAACTCGTCGGGCAACGGATCTTCAGCTTCCACATAATCATTGTTAACATTAAATTAATCCATCCAACGAGAATCATCATCGATTCCAACTACCACATGCATGCTATCAATTTGCATGTCTTCTTCTTTAATATCTTCTGAGTCATCATTTACTTCTTCTTCTACAATTGATCCGGCCGGTAGATCACCCGTAACATAGCCCGATGCGTCGTTAAATATAGTACTTGACGTCCCACCAAGAGAATGCCCACTTAAATGTTGTAGTTGACTTGGAGATGTCATAAAACCACTCGACTCATTGTCTAAGTCCATCATCCGAGAAAACTCTCCTTGTGGTCGTGAAACTTGGGCAAATTCTTGAATCGGATACTTCTCAATGAACAACTCAACTGACACTTACTTCTCCACTAATTGTTTCATGTCATTCAATTCCTCATCGTTGGTAATCGCCACAGTAATAGTTCTACTCTCATTTATCGGACAATTGAAGAACACTTTAATTGCATACCATGCTTTATTAATTTTCGTAACTCTGTGTATTTCATTCATCATTCCATCAAAATTTAATGACTTAGATAGCATAAACATTTTCCTTGAACCTCCCTCATACATCGGCATACTATTCAATCCGACGCCGAGGCTCCCATTGAAGAAGCAAATAATGGGTATAGAGTTTGCCACCGAAGCTGAAAATCAACACTCCATCATATGTAAATAATCTATTATAACTGGAAATATTAATCTGAATTTAAAGTCAAATTTAGAACCCTAATCTTAACTACAAAGCAAATAATGGCTAAATTCCCTAATCCCAAATCACATTATTCATGTCTAAACCCTAATCATGGTTAAACCATAATCTCAACTCACATTATTCATGTCTAAACCCTAATCATGTCTAAACCCTAATCACATTATTCATGTCTAAACCCTAATTCCCTAATCTCAACTAAATACATTCCCAAATCTCAACCATAATTCCCAAATCTCAACCATAATTCCCAAATCTCAACCCAAATACATTCCCAAATCCGAAATTCATGGCTAATCAAAATTAAAAAAACAACATTTACCTTGGTCGGCGGCGACGGTCGAAGCGCGGTTGGTCGGCGGCGGCGGTGATCGGAGGGCTCTTGGTCAGCGGCAGCAGAGGTCGGCGGCGGCAGAGGTCGGCGGCGATGGGTTTGAGGAGCGGGTGAAAGAAGGTGGGGTGAAAGTGTTTGGGTGAAAAAAAGAGGATGAAGTCACGGGCTGTGTTTTCCCCCCCCCCCCCCCGATCGCATGGGACTGCTAGTCCCGTGTATTTTGAAATACACGGGACTAGCAGTCCCGTGTATGTCGTAAAAAATTTCTTGCAGCAAAACCGACCCTTTCAGAAGAAAAGGGTCGGTTTTGCTGAATAAAATGAGATAAGGTCGATTTTGCTATTTAAAATGCTAAAAAGGTTGATTTTAAAAATTTGTCCTTAAATATAATATATATTAGATTAGTATATATTATATCAAATTAATATAATATTGTATAATTACTATTATATTATAGTTAAATATTATAGGAAATTATTAAATATATTTAAAAAATTAAAATATTACATAATAATAATTTGCCATTTTATTTAATAAAACATATTATATTAGTATATTTTATATTTTATATTTTATATTTTATATATTAATATAATATAATATGAGTGTTAAAGTATAATAAAGTTAGTTTATTATATTATATTATGCTGTAATATTAAACTAAAGCATGACATATATTGATGTAATATCATATAATATAGATTATCTATAATATATACAAAAAATATGTTATACTAATAATATAATATATTCAAATATGTTTAATAAAATATATTATATTATATTATATTTTAATATATAATAATACATTAATTTAATATTTTACATTAATATGTTATATTATATTGATAAAAAATATAATAAAATGTAAAAATTTATAAAGTAAAATATGATATATATATTAGATTACTATATATTATATCAAATTAATATATTACAATATAATTACTATTATATTATAGTTAAATATTATAGGAAATTATTAAATATATTTAAATATTAAATACTACATAATAAATAATTTGCCTTTTTATTTTATATAACATATTATATTAGTATGCTTTATATTAAATATATTAATATAATATAATAAGAGCGTTAAAAGTATAATAAAGTTAGTTTATTATATTATATTATGCTATAATATTAAACTAAAGCATGACATATCTACTTCTTTATTACTAAAAGAGAACAACAAAAAAGATAAAATAAACATAAACCTAAGTTTGTGAACAATGAAAAAAAAATGAATAACCAACCAACTCCCTCTCTCTCTTACCACGTTCTCTCTCCCTCCCTCTCTCTGTTTTTTTGGAAAACCACCTCACCCACCACTTCATACCGACCCACAATCTCTCTCTCTCTCTCTCTCTCTCTCCCTCTCTCTCTCTCTCATTCCCCACTTCTGAAAGAACTCTCGAGAAGTGCCCGGGATGTTGTCGTCCATCCCCAAGGCTCTCTCCATCTCCTCGCCGTTCTGCTCATCGTCATCTCTTATCGCTGATGCCCTCCACCAGCTCCTTCCGGTTTTGTTTGCGGCGACGGCAGCGACATCAGAGAGGACTGTTCTCCGAAACTTCGACACGAGCAAAATGAAATGAAATGATTCCTCCCTTTTCGTCCCTGTTCTCCGATCCCAACTCTCACGGGATCAACAGAAAACCAACTCCTCTTTCGATCTCACGAACAAAACCCTGACCCTAGCTTTCCCTTTCACCAAATTAAGAAAAATCACAGATCGAAAACCCTCGATAGATCTCAACCAGAGCGCAATCGATCAATTCCTCGTGATCTCTTGAGAATTAGGGCTGCATTCTTCGCGTACTTTAGGAAATCTGAGGGGAATTAGGATTTTTGTTTCCATCGCATTAGGATGCGAGTTTCGAAGCGGAATTTGGTCGCCGATAACTTATGTTTTGGCGAATGAGATGCTTCATCGGATTAGATCCCGAGAGCGAGGTGCCAAAGAGATTGACGAGAGCTAGGGCTTCGACGAGGAGGAGGAGGATCGAATTCAAGCAGCCGGATATGTTGGAGACCGTGACGCCCCTGGGTTCACACACGGCTGCAGTCCGAGGTGAAACCATGGATGTCAAACCTGTCATGCACCACACCGTGCAGTAACACATTTCACCATCACAATCACTATCTCTCTAGTGGAGTCAACAACAGGTGTAGGTACAAAGCAAGTGAAAAGTGAATCAACAATACTGGATGAAATGATAGAACACAATACATCTCATCAACGAAATAAACTGTAGTACATAGTCAAAGTCTGAAATGAAATAAACTGGAGTTCTTACAAGTCTCAAAATATAGTAAGTCTGAGTAAAGGAAATTAAGGCAACACAGCCTTTACAATTCTAGAATAAACTCTCAGATGTCTGACGACACTACAGTGGAGCCCACAGAAAATAATACATAGATAAAGTAAAGCTGAACACTAAAGTAGTCCGCTATCCACCTACGGCTCTCCGTGCTCCTGGCTCGTGACCTGAAAAGGGGGAGGGACAACGAGCGTCAAAGCGCTAGCGAGCAACATCACAACCAACCCCAAGGGATAGGGCTCGTTGTATATGAAAATACAATAATATATGATAGCATTAATTCATCATACAAACAGACATGGGTCTTAGTACTTAGGGAAATACAACACGAGCATAGGTACGTCGAGCGAAATAATCCAAACAAGGAAACCCTCATGTATATACCTTGTATCTCAAATTGTAGATCCCTAAACACCAAGCCCGGAGTTTAATACATGAACAATAAAGAAAAGATAACAATCCCATTTCTAATAGTAAACACATCTATGTCAAAATCTCGTAGTCGAAATAAGTGTTATGCACAGTTCATGCCACTATCATGTCCAACTACATAAAAATGTCATACTCAAATACCCAAAAGTATATGGTGCTCAAGGTTTAGCAACAATTGCCCAACACGGGGTCTTTAGTCGCTTATAGTCTAACACGAGGACTTTCATCGCTTATAGTCCAACACGAGGACTTTAGTCGCTTATAGTCCAACAC